>QLTV01004403.1:1744348-1759504 GCA_003457575.1 Thermophis baileyi
GAGCTTGGCTTCCTCAGGCAGCCCGCGAGAGTTTCTTCCCACCTCTCGCTTGCTCTCTCTCTTGCTCTCTCTCGGCTGGGAGCTGCTCTTTTTGCGGCGGGCACGGGTGGGAGAGAGAGAGAGAGAGAGAGAGCAAGCAAGAGGCGAGGGCACGCACACCCCGCGGGACTGCCTCGGCTCCTCTGGGCTCTGCCTCTGGCAGCGTTTTGAAACGCGCTCCTGCCTGCGATGAGGCAGCTAGGCAGGGATCGAGGCTCCCCTCCTCTTCCTCGGAGGCAGGAGCATGTTTCAAAACACTGCCAGAGGCACAGCCCAGAGGAGCCGAGCCAGTCCTGCGGGGTGTGTGTGCACTCGCCTCTCGCTTGCTCTCTCTCTTGCACTCTCTCTCTCCCGGCCGGGAGCTGCTCTTTTTGCAGTGGGCACTCTTTTGGCTGGGAGAGAGAGAGAGCAAGCGAGAGGTGGGTGCATGCACATCCCGCGGGACTGGCTCGGCTCCTCTGTGCTCTGCCTCCGGCAGTGTTTTGAAATGCGCTTCTGCCTCTGAGGAAGAGGAGGGGAGCCTCGATCCCTGCCTCGCCGCCCCATCGCAGGCAGGAGCGCGTTTCAAAACGCTGCCATAGGCAGAGCCCAGAGGAGCCGAGCCAGTCTCGTGGGGTGTGCGTGCACCTGCCTCTCGCTTGCTCTCGCTCTCCCGGCCAAAAGAGTGCCCGCCGCAAAAAGAGCGGCTCCCGGCATGCCCCCCCTTTCCCTGGAAAGTAATGGGGGGGCCTTATTTTCAGGGGAGGGGGCTTATTTCAACGCATGTCCCGAAAAGCCCTGTTGGGCTTATTATCGGGACATGTCTTATTATAGGGGAAACACGGTAGTAAGCAGAAACGTAACGCTTCTGAATGTGGCTGTGCCGTCAAAACCATAATGTTCCATCTTGCCTTAAGATTAATTGGAGGTTTTGTAGCTGTGGTTGATGTCTTTCAAACTGCCATGTACTTCTGGATGGCTTTGCAATATGAACTGATATTCACACATTACATAAATGGTTGTCTCACTTACTTTGGCCATGTCATGCAAGGGAATTCACTGGAGAAAGCAATTATGTTTGGAAGAGTTAGCGTTAAAAGGAAACCAGGGCATCAAAAAACACAGGGAGTGGATACCATCAAAGTTGACACCAGCCAGAGCATAGAAAAACTCAAAGTAGTGCAAGATTGGAAGATGTGGTGAGGCCTGGCCCACAAAATAGCTAAGTTGGACATGACTGAATGGATAGTATCATCATCATCATCATCATCATCAAGAATGGTTCAGCTGTAAGTCTTATCCCTCCCCAAATATTAACTGCTTGATATTTTGAGTTTTAAGACAATTCTTTCTCTCCCTCTCTCCTTATATGTTCCTTCCTATACCAAAATATTAATCTAAAAGCAAAGATGACGAGTGTGGCTGAATGAAGAACCAGAGAGTAGACCGTTCTTTTGTAATCCCTTTCTGGACAAGGGAAAGACTTGAGATTGCCCAGGAGTGCTCCACACAATTGCTCCTCATGAGGAGATTGCAAGGCAATGATCTCCAGTGGGTTTAGAGCTCTGGGAGATGAGGGAATAGCCCCAGGGTCGGCAACCTTAAACACTCAAAGAGCCACAAAGATCCTAACCGAAAGCCCCCCGTTCAATTCTGGAGCCGACCGGAAGTCCGGTTCCCCCACCATAGAGTCTCCTCCTAGCGCGGCGTCCTTTTTCCTCTGCCGACCGGAAGTCCGGTTCCCCAACCATAGAGTCTCCTCCTAGCGCGGCGTCCTTTTTCCTTTTACCGACCAGCGACAGGGAGCCGCAGCACAGGGATGAAAGAGCCACATGCGGCTCCAGAGCCGCGGGTTGCCGACCCCTGGAATAGCCATTTTGTGGAAACCATGGTCAGTGCCTTTGAAAGGACACTAAGTTTGTATACTTCCTTTTCTAATCATGTTTGGAAATCACTTGTTATCTGCTTTTCAGCTATTAGGAACTTTTGGATCAATATATTTTAGAGCACTGAGTTTCCCTTATTAGTTAGCAAAAGAACTATTACATACATGTTTTTACAGTTAAAAAAAATAAGACCTCCAAGTGCCCTCTCAATTCTGTTATTCTGTATTCTCTACAACTAGAGATAATTTTTGGCACAATTCAAAACAGAACTTCCAGGAACAGATGAAGCTGCTTTATACCTAGTTAAGTCATTGGTCTGTTGAGTTCAATGTTGGTTGCTGTCCGAGAGTTTTTCTTGTCCCAGAAAAACACATGGAAGATTCCAGGTTCAAATACTTAATAGTCTAAACCCTGGAATCTTCTGAATATATACAGCCTGAGCTGCAGCGCTGTATTATGCCTTCTCAAATGAAAATATATTGTTATTTGGTATAAACATAATTGACAAAAATGAACCATGGTTACATGGCTACAACTGGCGGAAGTGTGGCATGAGTCCAAATTGGATAGGACAATCCACAGTTTGCATCTGAAAACCTGTCCTTCATATTATGTAGATTGGCATAGAACGTAATATGAGATGTATGAGAAGAAGGCAATATTTTAACTTTGAGAGTCTATTTGCATGTAAATGAAGTCATTTCCCTAATCTTCAAACGTTGCCTTAAGAAGTCTGGTGAATAGAGCAGAAACATGATGGAATCAAACCATGGAAAAAACGCTAACAAAATTCAAAAAGTGAGTTAAGAGAAAGATTGCTTTAGTTTTCTGCAAATTGGTGTTCTCCAGATATATTGAATTAGAAGTCTCAGAGCACAAAGCTATGATGGCTTAGAATTTTAGTAATTCTTAGTTTTCCTTGACTTACTGCCTTCTAAATATATCAAACTACATTTGGAAGGCAACAATTCAGGGAAAATCTGAGGACGGATAACCAAACCAGAAGTAGGAGAATTCAGACAATCTTCATCTAATCAATAAGGTGCTAATTGCAGTATTTGGAAGTCAGAGAGTTCTACTTTTTCTCTACTTCTCAGAGTTTCACCTCTGTAAGTCCCAGCCTACACAGGTTTTTCTAAAGAGAAACTGAAGAATTAAAAGTGCCAGAAAGGAAGAGCCAATTTGATTCAGAAAAAAAAATTGAATATTTAAATGAGGCACCACTTAAAAAAATTACAGATCAACACAAAATAGTTTTTATCTATCTGAAACAGGAAATGAAGTTGAATAAACAGTAAAACAATTGAATTTGAATGGATCTAGAGCACCTGATAGTATCTCTACAATTTACTATAAAACTTTCCAAGTCATTCTGACCAAACATATAATCAAGGCAATGAATGAAATTCAGGTACATGAAGAACTTCCTTTGGCATGGAAAGAAACACTTCTTTTTTTAAAAATCCTTTTTTTAAAATAAATAAATAAAGAAGTATTCAACTTATCTGAATTTTGCAGACCCATCTCCTTACTGAATGTGGACTGCAAACTTTTTATGGCAGTACTTGCAAAGAGAAATAATATCAGGCATATCAGAAATGTTATTGATAACACAAATCAAAAGAACAAAAAAAAATGCTTTGATTTTCCTTTATGCTGAAAAAGCCTTTGACAATTTTGGAATGACCTTTCATATTTGCAGTTCTGAAGAAAATGGGTTACAGCTCTAATTTTTTGACATCAATACAGTGTATTTATAAAGGACAAAAAGTCAATAGTGAATGCCCTCACCTTGGAGCAATGCACAATATACTGAAAGGGACAAGACAGTGTTCTTCCCTTTCTTTTCTTTAGAATATAAAATCACAGAGTTGGAAGGGGCCTTGGAGGTCTTCTAGTCCAACCCCTGCTCAAGCAGGAGATCCTATAGCTTCATTCTTTCGTTCATATAATTTTCATTCTGATCAGAACTACAACTTTTGGCAACTTGAATACATCAAGAATGTAGAATTTAAGAATCAAATCAACTACAGAAGAACATAAGCTGATGTGCTCAAAATTACTCAACCCTGAGAATCTTTAATATTGTTGGTGGGGTATAGAATTTGGTCTATTGAACGAATCAAGGAAAAAACTCAAACTTTGGTATGGAATTTGACAGGATGAAAAACAACATGCCTATAGAACTTTTAACAGTTCTGCTAATTTGTTTTTGACAAAGAAGACTTTTTAAAGGAATACCGTATTTTCGGAGTATAAGACGCACCAGAGTATAAGACACACCTTAGTTTTGGGGGAGGAAAACAAGAAACAAAAAATCTGCCTCCCACCAAACAGAAAACAGCACAAATGGTATATAATGTATGCAATAGGAAAAAAAATCTGCCTACCAGGTATTCATCTGGCTAGCGTCCTTAGTTTGGTCAGCTTCAGCACATTATTTTATCCCCTGGTTAGGGCTTAAAAAAACCTTCTCTGGAGGGAGTAGCAATGAAAAAAGCCTGCAAAGACTTAGGGCTGGAAAAAACCTTCAGAGGGAGCCTGCAAAGCCAGGAAGAGCCGGGAAGATCGTTAGCGCCTCGTTAGGGCTGAAAAAAAAGCTTTGAAAAAGCTACATTCTGAGTATAAGATGCCCCCAAGTTTTCAGCCTCTTTTAGGGGGGGGGGGAAATTGCGTCTTATAGTCCAAAAAATACGGTAATTATTCATCAAACTGGAAAACTATATCAAGAGACACTTCTAGATAGAAAAAGTTAAATCTGTTTTAGTTAAGGAGAATCCCAGCTGTCAATTTGAATATTCTACCAACACTAAACTTCCTTTTTCAAATGACTCCAGTATTCATGAAAGTAAAATATTAAATGTTTGGCACAGACACATAATGAATTATATCGGTTCCAACAAAAAGCCAAGGATTAAATTAAAAAATGTGCAGAGCTCAAGAGAACAAGACGGGATCGCAGTTCCAAATCTTACAGTGTAGTATGCTCTAGACATATTAGGCTACCTAACATAAAACATAGAATACTAGAGTTGGAAGGGACCTTAGAGGTCTTCCAGTCCAACCCCCTGCTCAAGCAGAAGACCCTATGGCATTCTAGACAAATAGCTCTCCAATCTCTTTTTGAAAAGCTCCAGTGATGGAGCATCCACAAGTTCTCTTTCATTTGGCCTAACCAACCCAATTCAAACGTTAAAATAAATAAAACCATATCCTCTGTTGTAGGCTGGATTTTTCTGACTGGAGGATTCCAAAACCCCAAATTCACCTTATAGCCTCAGCGATCCGGGTGCTTTCTTTTCTTCGGTCGCTGGATAACCTTCCAATTAGGTAGGAATAGTCCAAGCCGCTACAAAACACGCTGCCTACGGCACTTAGTAGCAGGAGTTTGCTATCATCAGCGGACGCGTTGCAAAGGGCTCTTCGGACCTCCTTCATAATCTGTAGAGAAACAAAAAACAGTCCAGTTCTTTGACACGAATCATGGAATATTTATCCTGGCTTTTTTGTTGCTTCAAATCTGACTCAGGATAACAGCGTCTTTGCTTCCTACCAGCCGTTTCTGAAACGTTTTTCAAATCTATATTTCATATCTGCTTTTGAGATGCTTCCTAACATCAAAGGCAACAACGTACAGCGACCCAGATGAGGAGGAGGAGGAGGAGGCAAAGGGAAGGACACAAGGGACTGTGCAAAGGTTGGAAAGTGGTTTTCAGCAATGTGCCTTAGCCCGGGGGTCCCCAACCCCTGGTCCATGGACCGGTATCGGGCCGCGGCATGCCAGAAACCGGGCTGTGCAAACAAGCAAAGCCCCATCCACGGGAGGCAGACAGCAGGCGAAACTACAGCCCCCTTCGGTCTGCGGAAAAACCTCTCTCCACGGAACTGGAATAGAATAGAATAGAATAGAATAGAATAGAATAGAATAGAATAGAATAGAATAGAATAGAATAGAATAGAATAGAATAGAATAGAATAGAATAGAATAGAATAGAATAGAACAGAATAGAAAATAGAATAGAATAGAAAATAGAAAATAGAATAGAATAGAATAGAAAATAGAATAGAATAGAAAATAGAATAGAAAATAGAATAGAATAGAAAATAGAATAGAAAAGAATAGAAAAGAATAGAAAATAGTAGAATAGAATAGAATAGAATAGAATAGAATAGAATAGAATAGAATAGAATAGAATAGAATAGAATAGAATAGAATAGAATAGAATAGAATAGAATAGAATAGNTCTCTTTTTATTTGAATTGGTATAAGAGAAAAGGGAATTGAATAGAATGGAATAGAATAGAAAATAGAATAGAATAGAAAATAGAATAGAATAGAAAAATAGAATAGAAAATAGAATAGAATAGAAAATAGAATAGAATTCTTTATAGGCCAAGTGTGATGGGACAATGCCTCTGAAACACTTCAGATTCTGGTCACCTATGGCTGTTTTGATAATCAGAGAAGCAATACATGAAGCTTGCCATCAACATGACCCTCATGTCATTTCACGCACGGTATCCTTCATGCCTGCAAATACAGGTAGTCCTTGACTTACGACCACAATTGAGCCCAACATTTCTGTTGCTAAGTGAAATATTTGTTAACTGAATTTTGCCCCATTGTACAACCTTTCTTGCCACAGTTATTAAGTGAATCACTGCAGTTGTTAAGTTAGTAAGTTAGGTTGTTAAGTGAACTTGGATTCCCCATTGACTTTCTTGCCAGAAGGTCACAAAAGAGGATCACATGACCCCAGGACACTGCAACCGTCATCAATATGAGACAGTTGCCAAGCATCTTGGGGATGCTGCAATGGTCAGAAGTGCGAGAAATGGTCGTAAGTCACTTTTTTTCAGTGCTGTTGTAACTTTGAACGGTCACTAAATGAACTGTTGTGAGTCGAGGACTACCTGTATAGTCAAAAGAGGCATATACAGGAACTGCCTTATTTTACATAAGATGAATGGTAGCTGTACCTCAATATTATTTATATTGATTGATGGTGCCTTCTCTTCCAGCAGAAACATCCTGCAGAAGCCACAGGGATGTCATGCATATCATATCATCATGCAAATGATGTAATTTGTATTAGAGCATAGAATCAAAAGACTGGAAAGAACCTCAGAGGTCTTCTAGTCTAACCCCCCTGCTCAAGACAGGAGCCTTATACTAACCGAGTCAAATGGCTGTCCAGTCCTCCAGCACTGGAGCACTCACAACTCTCAGAGACAAGCTATTCCAGTGATGGCGAACCTTTTTTGGTTCGCGTGCCAAAAGGGGGTGTGTGCGCGTGCTAGCGCGCGCGCACGTGCCCACACCCATTCCCTCCCCCCACGCATGCGCACAACCCTCCCCGCACTGCCCCCTACGCATGTGCACAACCCCCCCAACCCCCCGCACATGCACAAAGGCCTCACTGAAGCCTAGGACGGTGAAAAACAGGCAAACAGGCAAACCGGAAGTTCGGAAAAATGCACTTCCGGTTTGCCCATTGGGCTTTTTTCGCACTCCGGGGCTTCAGGAAGCTTCCCTGAAGCCTCCGGAGTGCGAAAAATGGCCCAACGGCAAACCGGAAGTGCGGTTTTCCGAACTTCCGGTTTGCCCGTTGGGCCATTTTTCGCACTCTGGGGCCCCTCTGATATGGCTCCGCGCCTCCGGAGTGCGAAAAACAGCCCAACGGCAAACCGGAAGTGCATCTTTCCGAACTTCCGGTTTGCCCATTGGGCCGTTTTTCGCACTCCGGGGCTTCAGGAAGCTTCCCTGAAGCCTCTGGAGGGCAAAACGGCCTTCCCCAAGGCCGAAAATCAGCTGGCCAGCGCGCGCATGCGCGCTGGAGCTGACATAGGGCAACGCCTTGCGTGCCCTCTGATATGGCTCCGCGTGACACCTGTGGCATGCGTGCTATAGGTTCGCCATCACTGAGCTATTCCATTGATTAATTATTATTAATTAATGTTATTAGGTAATTATTATGAATTATTCTCACTTTCAGGAAAATTCTCCTTAGTTCTAGATTGGATCGCTCTTTAACAAGCTTCCACCCATTACAGAGTCCTTCGGGAGTTGGGCGGCATATAAATTTTATAAAATAAATAAAATAAATAAATAAATCTTGTCCTGCCCTCAGAGTCTTTGGAGAAGGCCCCCTCTTCTCTATGACACCCCTCAAGTACTGGAAGACAGTTATCAAGTTATCTTTAGTTCTTCTCTTCGAGAAGGATTATTAATTGCATAATATCCCCACAGACACCCATGCTTTCAACCAGTGTAAGTCTAATTTGTAATTGTCCTAAGAGGTAACTTTTTCTCTGCCTTCCAGCTAATCTCTCAAATATTTATGTCCTTCAGATTGACTGCACCCTCGACAAAGAACGAAAGCTCAAATATATATATATATCCAAGTTATAGGAAACCTTTGATAACCTGGAGCTGAATCCAACTCTACATACGAATGTGACAGGAAAGGTAAAATAATATAAGTAAGCATTGACAAAGTTGTGCATGTACTTCAAACCTGCAGCCCCCATTCTGGTCTTCCCTTCAAAATTAAAATCAGAAATGGAATTCAAGGGAGTTATTTCATTATGGGATAAATTATAAACAGAGGGATGCTTTTATGGCTATTGATCACTTCCCACTGTTCTCTTCGATTGGATGTTCACCTGCGTACCTCTGGAGTCAGTGCATTGTTATCTGAGGTCTGACTGGACAGGAGGATGTGTGTGAATCCATCTTCTTTGCGTACAACAATGTCTCTAAACCGACAGTTGGTTTCATTCTGACGCACGCTGTACCTGAGTCTCTTATCGAAGACGTAACCCTTTTCACTCTCCAGTTTCCGTTTCACGGTGGTATGAAGATTCAGGCCTCCATTGGCAAGAGAGGAACCTTTCAAAAAAGCAAAGGGGAAGTAGGAACACAAGTTAATATCTCAACCGATCCAAAGTAGAAATAAACATGCCGGTGTCTCTTTTGGGTTGATTCCCTATTCATCTCATCCCTCATCACTGGTCTACTGATTAGGACTGAAAGAATGTATTGTCCTAAGTACCTGTACTAACTAAAAGTGACTAATAAGCAAGTATTGGAGTGCATAACAGCAGACATGTCACTGGAAGGCAAAATCACAAAACTGCATCTCACTTATTTTGGCCATGTCATGCAAAGGAACTCCCTGGAGAAAGCAATTGTGTTTGGAAGAGTTAGCGATAAAAGTAAAACCAGGCTGCCAAAGAACACGGTGGATGGACACCATCAAAACTGACACCAGCCAGAGCACAGAAAAACTCAAACAAGTACTGCAAGATCAGAAGACGTGGCGCGATCTGGCCCATACAATAGAATTGCCAAGGGCTGGACACGACTGAACAGATAACATCACCATCAAATACCTGGAAGGCATCAGGCTGGGGAAGTTCAAACTAAACAAGTTCCACCTTCTCTGAACATCTTCTGGCTTTGGCTCAAAGGTGCTTTTTCAAGAGGCAACTGGACTTTCTGGTTTTTCTTTGAAGACGTTTTGCTTCTCATCCAAGAAGCTTCTTCAGCTCTGCTGATGAGAGAGCTGAAGAAGCTTCTTTAGAGCTGAAGAAGCTTCTTGGATGAGAAGCGAAACGTCTTCAAAAAAATCCCCAGAAAGTCCAGCACCTTTGGGACAACCATGACCTGGATGACTGAGAATCTCCATAAACTTCTGGCTTTGGATTCATTTGACTTACTGCAACCAATAGGAATAGATTTCTTCACTAGTGCATGGGAGTCAACCCACGTTCTACTCTCACCGGCTCAAGGTTGACTCAGCCTTCCATCCTTCCGAGGTGGGTAAAATGAGGACCCAGATTGTTGGGGGCAATATGCTGACTCTGTGAACCGCTTAGAGAGGGCTGTAAAGCACTGTAAAGCGGTATATAAGTCTAAGTGCTATTGCTATTGCTATTGCTACTGTATCTATCAATGGAAATATAGTCAGTGGAAATGATGCTGCTTCAGACTTCAACAATCCCATCCATTGAAAATTACTTGGTTTGGGCATGCACTACACAAGATATTTTTCTACCGAATGAAGCAACAATGAAGTGCTGATGTAAAATGTGATGTTCCCACAATGAATGGGAGTGATGGCTAGGGTTTTCTTTCCTTCCTGGGAACTTAACTATCCTCAATTAATCAGACCACTGTAAGGATGGTATGTCTCCTGCTTCAAAAGTGATATGTGGATTAATTTTGGGTCAGAAAACAGGAACGTGTTAATTTTCCTGCTATTTTGATATCAAAGAGCAATTCACCCAGAATGCCACTTTTGATATGCAAGGCTGATCATCTCCTCCTCCTCCTCCTCCTCCCCTCCCCCTCTCCTTCCTCATTTTGCCTTGCAGTGAAAGATTTACAGGCCCAATAAATAGAGTTGGGCCTAATAAATTAGGGCAATTGATAGTGGCCCCAATGCAATCTTTATAGAATTTTTGCTGAAAAAAGAGAAACATGAACTTGAGATTTATGGGTTTTAAGATTAGAAATGGTAGCTTGTGGAAGAAAGGAAATGATGAGGTAGCTTCAGAGAATGAGGGCAAAATATAAATGTACTAGTAGCTGGATACCCGTGCTTTGCTACGAAACTATGTGATCGGGCTTGATAAATTGACAGTTAAAGCTTAAACATTAAGTAGTAGTTACGATTGGCCTCTCCTCTCCCCTTCTCTCCCTCAGGCTTGCTCTACAGAAGCCTCTCCTATCCCTTTCCCTCCCCCAGACGGGCCCCCCCCCATGGTCGCTAGATACCCATGCTTTGCTACGAAACTGTGTGAGAGTAGAATGTCTAAACTCCCAGCCCGCAGGCCGGATGAGTCACCCACTGGCCACGCCCACTGGCAGTTGGAACAGAGTTCTTTTCAGGTAGGGAGGGGGAGTAGAACGTCTAACTCCTTAGCATCAGAGCATGTTAATAATAATATAAGAAATAACTAATGATCTGATGGTCATTTCAAAAAATCCTTTCTTAGCGAGCACCTAGAAGCGAAGAGGAACCTACGTGCCAAGTTTCAAGTTTGTAGGCTTTACACTTCTGGAGATTTCATGATGAGTGAGTGTTATTTGGCTTTTATATATATAGATTTATAACTACTGTCAAGGAGATCAGATTATAATCTTTATTTTCCTTTCCTTTTTATTTTCTGTTTCTGTTTTCACTATTTAGTATTGTTCTTTATAATCTTGATATATACATATCTATATATCAGATAATAGATATATTAAAGGTACTGTCCACTAAAGCCATTTTAGAGACCTCACTTTGTTAAATAATCTATTAATCTGTTGGAAAGCAGGATTGTAAGTATTCAAGATCTGATCCAAATTTGTTGTCTAATATTTGGTCTAAATATGGGTACTTCTCTGCATATTACTTTTCTCTGAATTTTGTAATGCAGTTAATTTTAAAGAAATCCAAAGAATTACCAAAATATGCCTTTGGGATGAGGGACACATTTTGAAACGTGTATTTGAAACATTCTTAAAATTTAGTATGAAATACTTTTAATCTATGTGAAGAAAAATGCGTTTAGAGAATATGCATTTAAATATGAACTCTTGTACAGGTTTAAATAAAATTGTGCATGGAAGATTATGTCTAAGCCCTTTTGAATGCTTTTAAAGCAGAAAGTGTAAAATATTTTAATACAATCAATATAATGAATAAATGAATAATGAATGAATAATTTGTCCATCCCTTATAAATGTCCAAAGCTTTTTTCAGTGATGGTTCATATTTTAGAATTATGTTCTACAAGAGATTAATAAGGTTAGCTATTAAGTTTTTTTATTATGGCTTTATTTGATTATTATTTCATTGCTATTCCTTTAATCATTTATATACTGGTTTCCTAATTTGTTTTTCTTTATAACCTTATATGTTTTGTGATGTACATATTGATTTCTACAAACTTACTGTATTAGAATAGTTCTATCATAAAAGTCTGGCTAGAAATATATTAAGCAACACATATTTTAATGGATTTGTATTCACCCTGAGCTTAATTGTTGGTCACTAGATCTTATGAAATGGTTATCTTTATCTGGACAGGGAGAATTTTGGAAAAATTGGGCTTATTTAATCCTTAGATGAGAGACATTGGAGAGAGAGACTGGGAAGTTGATAAAATTATTCCTAAACTGGACATCAACAACATTCCAAGAAAATTGCATCGGTGCACTTTGATGTTTGATGAAGACTCAAACTCAACTGAAGGAGATTTGAATTCATATATATATATTGAGCTGGAACAAATGAAGATGAATTGTCTACTGTAATTACAGTTAGCACCAAATGTTATACCACTGGGATCTTGATTTGAACTGGCTTCATCTTTGTTTAGTTAAAGACTTGATGGACTGCTAAGCAAATTCAAAGTAAATTAGTCTCTCTGGGAATAACCAAAGGTAATAGAAGTCTTTCACTTAACATACTGTAACTGGGATCTGACTACAGTCTTATGAGGCTGTTGAAAGAAAAAAAAATGTCAATAGAATTTGTGATTGCACAATCCCAAAACACGTTGACATGTCTATAAGTATTACATTCCAGCAAGAAAAGGACTGGATCCATACTCAGAATAAACCCACTGACTGAAACAAATGGAATTCGTTTCCATTTCAACAAACTTGATTTCAATGGGTCCGTTTTAATTGTGCATCTAATTTAATACAGTGGACCATTCCTCACCATTATCATGCTCATTAAATTATTTTGAAGTTAGTTTAAACATCCAGTATCAGAAGAGCTTTCATCTACTTGATTATTATTATTATTATAGAATTCCTTCTATCTCTCCAAGCAGACTTTAATTAATTCTTCTCCTGAGTGAAATATGCAATACATTTAATGGAGTCCTACTTGAATAAGTTTGTGGAGTGATTACAGATGGCGATTATTAATCATACAGAGGAATCCCTCCAATTAGTTTGTACGAGTCCATTTGAAGTTAGTAATGAAATTTTATTATCCTCTCCTTCTCCCTTCCACAAGTGTTAAGTGGAAGAACACTAATATGTGATTTATTGGTGCATATAATGTCATTGATGTAATCTACAGATTACAATTGGGTACTATGAGTTATCTCCCACATAAACCACTGGTTGTGTTTGTCCAACGTGTTTAATTAGATTAGTTAAAGAAGCAGCAGTTGTAGTCACAAAAAAATGTCCAGTTTGGTTTGTTTTAAACTTAATATCAAAATTAAATGGGCTATGGAAATATAGTTAACATGTAATAAAGCAGAACAAGAGGAGAGTTATTAGCAAGTGGAATATGTGAGTAAGACCTAAAGTCCTGTCCCTTTCATCTCCTAGAACAGGGCCACCCAAACTTGGCAACTTTAAGACTTGTGGACTTCAACTCCCAGAATTCTCCAGCCAGCCAGAATTCTCCTGGCTGGAGAATTCTGGGAGTTGAAGTCCACAAGTCTTAAAGTTGCCAAGTTTGAAGACCTCTGTCCTAGAACTTCTGGGAAGACCTGGAACAGAAGCTTTGAGGATTCTGCTAGTCAAACAGACAAGGTTAAAGTAAATTGACAAAGAATATATATCAAAGTCAGATTAAGGCAAAAATGGAGTGTTTTGCAGATGTCATAAATATTTGTAAAGTTCTTTTAAAAAATAATATAAGAAACTGACATTAAAATATTGGAATATGACACATAGTTGACAGTTTTATACACCTATGCAGAAAACCTTGAATATTTATTCATCAATGGTGTGCATGAGCTTTGAATGTGGATAATTTCAAGTTTAAAATTTCCTATTTCAGGTTCAAAAAAACCTCGTATTAAGTCCACAACAGCTGTCCTGAACTTGCTGGAA
Organism: Thermophis baileyi; assembly: GCA_003457575.1. Classification (NCBI taxonomy): domain Eukaryota; kingdom Metazoa; phylum Chordata; class Lepidosauria; order Squamata; family Dipsadidae; genus Thermophis; species Thermophis baileyi. The sequence goes on from QLTV01004403.1 coordinate 1,758,110, forward strand.
GAAATGTATCTGGCATGAGCAAAACAGCACTGGAATATTTTCAACAACTTCAAAATAACCTTTTTCAAATTAGACAGCAATTTCATGCTCACAGGATTGTGGGCTCAAAATGTTTGTTCTGAATGTCATTTATTTGTGATTTTTGGATTTATATTGGGTATTTCCTCTGGAAACTCAAGAGGACTTATATTCAAGTACACTCTGGTCAAATTATATCACTTTAGTGAATCCCTAAGTCAACAGAATTTGAAAGCCTCCCCGTGGTATAAAGTTAAAAGATATCTTTTTGGAAATTTCAATGCGTGTATAATGAGAGCCAGTTTGGTGCAGTGGGTAAGGCATCAGGTTAGAGTCCCGCCTTAGGCACAAAGCCAATTAGCTGACCTTGGGCCAGTCACTTTTTCTCAGCCCTAGGAAGCAGGCAATGGCAAGCAACTTCTGAAAAACCTGCCAAGATATCTGCAGGGACTCATCCAGGCAGTCTCCGAGAATCAGACACAATTGAATGGGAAAAAAAATTCATGCATGCTTATGTGTACACACACAAACGTATGTATGCAACATTTTTACACATGCACATTTCTGTGCAAACAGTGACCATAGGAAGTGCAGAAATGAGTACATCCTTCCAGTCAATACTTTGTAATGCCTCCTAGATAGGACGAATAGTTTCCAAATGTTTCTTGTAGCCAGCCAAGAATCTTTCAGTTCTCGCTTTTCAAATTTTTTTTCTCACTTGTCTTTGTAGAACTCTTCTAGCTCAGACATATTCTGAAACCTTCCTGCATGCCCTACATGTTTCAGATCTTCCCAATAGGCTTTCAAGAATACATTCTCCAAAAATTTCGTCTTTGTTTCCTGTAAATACTTCATCATTGATTTGGAGCTGAAATATCCAGCTTCTTTTTAGCTTCAATTTCATCACGGACTAAGACATTAGCTTTTAGGATGTGTTGTTATTTAGTTGAATCCATTTTTCCTTGCACCCACACCATAGGATGTTTTTTTTTTTGCCACTGCTTCAATCCATAATAAAACGATGTCTATGCTTAATGGTTAGCAAGGTGTCCTTTTCTTCAAACATGTATGCTTTTCCCCTAGAAAAGATTTTCATGTGAGGTTTTGGCTACCAATTCAATATTTGTTTCATTAGTGCAAAACAGTTTGTTCCAAAATATTTCAGGCTCATTAAGGTTTTATTTTTGCACACAATAACTTTTATGAGTTGGTTGGATAAAATGCTTCTTTCCGATTGTCTAGTAAGAACATTCCAGCTCTGTGTTCTCATTCTGAATGGGAAGTTAGGGGAACCTAGTTAACAGGCAGACCTTTTTAATTTAGCACCCCCCCCCCCTTTGGAAAACTTTTTACTTCCATAACCACCTCCCCCCCCCC
>QLTV01004403.1:1759663-1772268 GCA_003457575.1 Thermophis baileyi
TTAAAGGAGAGAGAGAGAAGAAAGAAAGAGAGAGAGAGAGAGAAAGAAAGAAAGAAGAAAGAAAGAGAAAGAAAGAAAGAAAGAAAGAAAGAAGAAAGAAAGAAAAGAAGGGATACAGGGGAGGAAGGAAAGGGAAAAGAAAGAAAGAAGAGAATGAGGGAGGGAGGGAGGGAGGGAGGGAGAGAGGAAGGAAGGAAGGAAGGAAGGAAGGAAGGAAGGAAGGAAGGAAGGAAGGATAGATGGATTCCAGGCTCATTAAAACTTTTTGCCACATCCTTCACAGTAAAATGTGGATTCTGTTTTGCAGAGCTGATCACTTTGGGAGCAATTCTGGCAGAGTTTTTCCTTGGTGAAATGAGTCCATGCTGCACTCATTTCAACAACGATTTCCAGGTAATCTCCATTTCTTATCAATGCTTTTCCTAGTTAAAATTGCTAGCTGGAATCGTTTAGATATTTGTTTTTGCACAGGCTTCCTTTACAGTGCAAAAGTGGATATGATGCAGTGGTGGATTGCTACCAGTTCTCACCGGTTCAGCGAACTGGTAGTGGCGGCGGGAGGCTCCGCCCACCCGCCCGGACGTCATCAAAAATGCTCTGCGCATGCGCAGAAGCATTGCATGCGTCTGCGCCCTCGCGCTCCCGTTCCCGAACCAGTAGCAAAGGTAAGTGGAACCCACTACTGATATGATGTGTGTATAAAGCCTTGTGAATTCAAGCGTGTTTGCAGTGTTGGCTTATAAATGGAATGACAGAGAAGTGTAACATTTCATAATCATGCTGGGAAAAACATTGGCATTTAATCTGTTGCACTGAAGATGCAGTTGGAGCGGGAATAGGAACTGGTTTAAAATGTTCACATTTTTATTTTCAGGGCAGCACTGCTCCTTTTACTGCAGAGCTCATGGTCAGGGAATGCAAAAAATTCTGTGCCTTTTGGAATCACACAAAATTAACACAGCCCATGGATTAGGTTTGTTGAGGCTTACTGCCGTCTTACACAAAATGACCGTGTACAGGTAGTCCTCGACTTACAACCAATCGTTTACCGACTGTAAATGGCGCTGAAAAAAGTGACTCGCAACTGGTCCTTGCACTTACAATGGCGGTAGCATTCCCAAGATCAAATGGTCGCAATTTGAGCACTTGGTAATCGGCATGGTATTTATGATGGTTGCAGCGTTTTAGAGTCATGTGATCACCATTCTAACTACTGCGCCATGGTGGTGCAATGCTTAGAATGCAATATTGCAGGCTAAGTCTGCCGACTGCCAGAAGTTCGATCCTGACCAGCTCAAAGTTGACTCAGCCTTCCATCCTTCCGAACTCGGTAAAATGAGGACCAGATTGTTGGGGGAAATAGGCTGACTCTGTAAACCGCTTAGAACACTGTGAAGCGGTATATAAGTTTAAGTGCTATTGCTATTTGCAACCATCCCAGCTGTCTTTCGACAAGCAAAGTCAACGGGGGAAGCCTAATTTGGTTAAAACCGTGGCAAAAAAGCTTGCAAAATCAGGCGCGACTCACTTAGCAATGGAAGTTCCGGTCTCAACTGTAGATGTAAGTCAAGGACTTATCATGTATAATCTCTTGAGCGCATTCCAGGAGATAACAAAGGCAAAAAGATTGGGAACAACTGGGCACATCAGTTTAAAGAGAACCTATTTTGGCAATGCTGGTTTTTGCTGTGACCCAAAGGAGACCCCATCTGCATATAAAAGAGGAACAGTCATGGGAAATGAGGAGGCTCAATAAAAGAGAAGGCAATATGCCAAATATAGATCATATAAATTGGGAACAAGCCCCCAATCATTCCCAATTCCATAAGAGGAGAAAAATCATCTCAAGTGAGATGACTATATTCCATCTCTACACAAAGTATTACAACATGGCAAACATGATCAAAAATGATAGTTTTTCCTCAGACTAATCTAATTTGCTCTAAAGATTATTGTGAAAAGTAGAAATAAAAAGCAGATTTTAAACCCATCAGAGGTAAAAATTATTGGCTTTAGCTCTCCAGTCACTATTCAAAAGTCTTTTAAATTCCCCATGGAAAATGGAGAAATCCCATTTTTTATATTTTAGCTTCAATTAAAACTACCTGACCAACCTTTTGGCTTGCCTGTGCTGTGTTGAGTGAAGAGTAATTGCTAGGGCAGGGGTGTCAAACTCAAGGCCACATCCGGCCCACGGGGTGCTTAAATCTGGCCCGAGGGACAGGCCTGGAAATAGCAAAAGACTGGCCCACGGTGCCTCTGGCAGCCAAAATAGGGCATGGGGGGGCACGCGGTCCCTGCGCAGCCCCTGCACAGCCCTTTTTTTGGCCTGGACAGCCTCCAGCAACACTTTGCAGGCCAAAATGGGGTGTGGGGGCACCCTGTTTTGGCCGGCAAAGTGCTGCAGGAGGCGTCCATCCTGTCTCCCTCTCCCCCCCAGCTAGCCCGTGGAGGAGAACTACAATGCTGATCCAGCCCTAGAAGAAATCCAGTTTGTCACCACTGGTCTAGGGTCACATATAAAATATATAACATAGCTAATGTACATAAATCACATAATAATATTCAATGCTTATGGGGTCGAATTATGTGGGGTTGAATTACTAGCTGTCCAGGACCTTATGTGGCTTGTGGGCCTCAGGTTGGACAGGCCTGATTTAAAGCACTGGATGGGAATCAAAATAACTCCCATCAAGGGCATATACTTCAATTGTTCACCATGACCAGAAGCAGGAAGGAAAATTGCTTGCCAGCGTTGATGAGCTGCAAAAAGTCAGATGACCAATAGATGGTAGCAAAGAGTTGGAATCTTCTATGTCAGTGATGGCGAACCTTTTTTTGGCTCGGGTGCCAAAAGGGTGCGCGTGCGCACGATAACGTGCACGGCCACACCCATAATGCAATGTCCTCCCCTAGTGCATGCGCACAACCCCTGCGCTGCCCCCCGTGCATGCACACAACCCCCCCATGCTGCCCCCCCCGTGCATGCGCACAGGCCTCACTGAAGTCCCTGGACTTCCGGTAGGCCCGTTGGGCTGTTTTTCGCTCTCCCCAGGGTTCAGGAAAGCCTCCTGAAGCCTGGGGAGAGCGAAAAACGGCCAAACGGGCCAACCGGAAGTTCGGAAACAGTGATGGCCATAGGTTCGCCATCACTGTTCTATGTCCTTGTGATCATCTAATGCTCTTCAGGCCTTTTCAAACCCACCAAGCTTTTGTCAGGGTATAAGAATATAGTCCGTGGTACACTTGCCATATCTCCTCTTCTGGAGTTCCTTTGCTCAAGGTTTTAATGCCATCTAATTAGGACATATGGTTGGTGTCATAAGGCTTAGTCACAGAAGATTATTCTGTCAAGGTGATAATTTAAGAGCTGACCAGCTGATGCAACGATGGGAAGGAGTCAGCAGGTTCTTTGGCTGTTATCCCTTTAAGAGCCTGTGTAATAAGAGGAGGCCCTGCTAGAGCGTTTTTGTTCGTTGAGTTTCTTCCCTGCTGTAATTGCTGTTTGTTGAGATACTGCTTGTAGCACGTGTATGTATAGTATTCCTATATTCCTATTGTAGATAAAAACCACTAATTGATACAAACCACTGTTGGCTGTACTTGCTCCTGGGTTGATACATGTCAGTGGTGGGTTGCTGCCGGTTCGGACCGGTTCTCCCATACCAGTAGCGGAAATTTGCATCCGCTCACCGAACCAGCAGTGATGGCCGGTTGTCCATGCCCCCGAACTGGTTCTCCGTTTGCCGCGGCTGGAAAAGAACCCTCTGCGTATGCGCAGATGGTCATTTCTCCGACGTGATGTAGGCGCGCGTGTGTGTGTGCGTAAAACGCACACTTCCGTCGCGATGCGAACCGGTAGGGAAGGTAAGTGGAACCCACCCCTGATAGACCTGTGCACACTCTAACATATTCCCTCCATCTTGACCAGTGACCATCATTCCTTGCTCCTTTCATTGCTTGGAAAAACAACAGTGTGGAATGCTTAGATTGGGATTGTAACCAAAGCAATTTCTGCCGTTGGGGCAGCTGGAAAAAGTTTTACCGGGGATGTGAAAATGCTAATTTATAGCTGTTGGCAGGAGCTACTTTCAGTCTGTCTTAAATTAAGATCTCCAGGCTCTCGCTGGGGGGCACTGCATTGTCCAGAAAGTAAGGAACTCTGAAGCTCATCATATACAGTATAGTTTGCAAACTTAACACTGATGTGAAAATCTAGCAAGGAGGAGATTGCATCAAAGCATGCCAAAGCTCAGCGGTAAATCACACCAAACAATATGAGTCCAAAGAGCTGAAAATCCTTTTCTCCTTCACAGTAAGAGGTTTCAAATTTACCCCACGGAATCATAAGAGAACTTGATGAGATTCTGTGAAAAAACTATGGGCAAAATAAATTAAAAACAACCACAACCACTACAAAACAGAATGCACCCAAAGCCAATTTATTATCATTAAAACTTTACTACCAGATCAGAAGTTCTGGGATTTAAAAAACAAACAAAACCCTAACAGATTCCTTGGTCTGAAAACGTTTGAAAAACCATGCTTTAGAACAAAATTCTAACATGAGAATAGATGAAATGTGCCTTTTTTATTTTTTATCTTTCATCATTTTAACGATGACATCTTAATAAAAGAGGTCAAAGAACTTACCTCAGTTTTATATATTTATTTTTATATTTATTTTTATATTTTATTTAAAAACCACTCATCTCCCTCATAAAGCAGTTCTGGACAGTGCATGCCAAAGATACACATACACAAACACAGACTCAGGTGCAAAAAACCGGATCCACACACAAAGGCTCAACATTACTGATTCATTGCTCATGCCTATGCACAGGAGTCTTCTCAGATTAACAGTTTGAACCTGGATAAAACTAAATAAGGGTCAATGGCTTTCAAGAAGAGTTAGACTTCATCTACTTGTGACTACGTAGTGACTCTAAACTGATGCCCTGCTTGACTCCTCCCCGTCTCTGCCAGTCTCTCTCCAATACACCCCCCCACAAATATACCTGAGTCTAAGTATCTTACAGAGTGTGGAGCAGTGGTGAAATCCAATTTTTTTTTACTACCGATTCTGTGGGCGTGGCTTGGTGGACGTGGTGTGGCTTGGTGGGCGTGGCAGGGGAAGGATACTGCAAAACCTCCATTCCCACCCCACTCCAGGGGAAGGATACTGCAAAATCTCCATTCCCACCCCACTCCTGGGAGAAGGATATTGCAAAATCTCCATTCCCTCCCCATTCCTGGGGGAAGGATATTGCAAAATCCCCATTCCCACCCCACTCCAGGGGAAGGATATTGCAAAATCCCCATTCCCACCCCACTCTGGGGCCAGCCAGAGGTGGTATTTGCCGGTTCTCCAAACTAGTCAAAATTTCCACTACCGGTTCTCCGAACTAGTCAAAATTTCCGCTACCGGTTCTCTAGAACCTATCAGAACCTGCTGGATTTCACCCCTGGTGTGGAGCAGGACAAAACCAAAGTTTCATGTAGTTAAATCTTGTAAAAACTAAATTACACCAATTTAATGTAGTTCACACAATTGATCCTTATGTACAGTATTTAAGAATTTTCTACTTCTAAAAATGGCAATTTGAAAAACAGTCTTTGACGGGCTTGTCCCAATGTTTTTGGTGCCAGCGTGCTCCTTGACATGATGTTCATTATATTCTTTCAAGAATATCATGAAAAGACAAAGCTCTGCATGGAAAAATGAAAGAAAGAATGTCTTTTCTTTTGTGGCACATTTAGAAGTAAAAAAATAAAAAATAAAATTGCCATTGGTGTGAGGTACAAGATACCTCTGATGAATCCACTTTTCCTTTCTTTATATAAAGGATAAGGAAAGTAAAAACGGGAGAAAACACCCCAAAGTTGAAATTTCCTGACAGTTGCTGGAAAAACAGCAATTTATTGAAATTTTGTGAGATGTTTTTTTGAAAACCACCTCCCTCAGGAACAAGAACCTTCACAAACTCACTTTGGTAAACCTGTTAAAACAATTCACTCTGGGAGTATCCCTTTCCAGTCTCAAAATACACTCTTCAGATAATCACTATATACCCTCCAACAATGGATGCAGTTTGAAGGATAGCAAAAACCTGCAGAAAAACAACAGGCTGGGCAACCAGAGAAAGGAATTGAACAGCTTGGGGAAAACACGGGGTTTACTCAAGTAGAAAAACAATACTTCAGAGAAATAATAAACCAAAAAGACCTTCTCAACCCCCTCTCCCCAAAGATGGATCTTGCTGTGTTGCCATAGAAATAAGTGGCACTGGGGAGGGGGGAGGAAACATAATGGAGCCTGGGTAACATAATGCAGTACTTTGGACCATCTCTAGTGGCTTCGACGCTGAAGAGGGACATCCCAAATTGCAAAATTTTGTTTTGGCTCTCATATATAAACTGAAATTTGCAAGCACAAGATAAAGTTTTATCTCTGTCCTGGCTAGTTCTGAGCACCAAGCAGAACAGCAAAACCACAGAAGGGAACAAAGAGAAGGTGCAAGAACCTGAGGTTCTCCAGTATCTTCTGGTCTACTACTTCTTGTTGAAGAGCTGGTTGCACATGTACAAAATGGGCAGGTCTTTCATCTCAAGACCCCGTCTGCCACCTTGTCAATCCTGGCCGTCCCTGCAGACCCCACTGTGAGAATCTGCCCCTCCTCTCTTTCTAAGAAGAACATTTGCTACTAAGCCTTCAGCCCAAAGTCAAAACCTGAAGGGACCTTCCTTCTTCCATTAGAAGGGCTACTCTCAAATCTTTGGAGAACAGGAGGACATTATTAAATACTGGCAATGCACAGATATTAACTGACTTTAGAGGTGGACCTTACTTAGCGACTGCCTCATTTAGCAACTGTTCACAGCTTGCAATGGTTATGAAACTTTAGTAACTTTATGACCAGATCTAGCATTTACAAGTTTCATAAAGGAAAGCTGAAGTAAGATCATAAGCACAGTTGCAGTTTCACTTAACAACCACTTTGCTGGTTCCAATTATGGTTATTAAATGAAGACTACCTATAAATTAATTAAAATTAAATCCATGTTTACTTTTTTCCTCCTTCATTGTGGATTTTGAGAATGAAAGAGGTTTTTAGACCACATCTGAATATCTACAGCAGTGGTTCTCAACCTTTCTAATGGCACGACCCCCCTGCAACCCCCCCCCTGCCGCCGCTGTGACCCCCCCGCCACCGCGACCCCCTCCATGCCCCCTCCCCACACGGGATGAGGTGACAAAGGGGGCGTGGCACCAGGGGTGAAATGCTCCCGGTTCGGGCTTGCCTGCGGGTCGCCGGATAGGAGACTTCACCTGGACGCCGCCATTTGGGTTCTTTTACCCTCTGCGCATGCGCAAAGCATTCTGCGCATGCGCAGAGGGTAAAAGAACTCAAATGGCGGCGTCCGGGCTACCAGCTGTCCGGCGACCCGCAGCATGGCCGAACCGGGACCTTTTCACCCCTGCAGTCACGGTGGCACCAAGATGGCGGGCTAACGCGCGTGGCGACCCCTGTGAAATGGTCGTTCGACCCCCAAAGGGGTCGCGACCCACAGGTTGAGAACCGCTGATCTACAGCCTTTGTATCAAAGCAGGTCTGTATTCTTTGTGGCAGATCAATCAATCAAAATAGAGCTGGAAGGGACCTTGAAGGTCTTCTACTCAAGGGTCTACTTGAGCTTCTGCTCAGGGGTGGGTTCCGGTTTTCATCGCTGCCGGTTCGCTCAGTGGTGCACTGCGCAGGCGTGGGTGCACTTCGTGCGTGCGCAGTGCGAAAACAAAGCTGCGTATGCACGGAAGCGAAAAACAAGATGGCGGTGCCTATGGCGCCGCCGAAAGAACCGGCTTGAGGGCGTGGCCAGGCTGCCGTTACTGCCGGTTTGGAGAACCAGTTCCTATTTTTACTACCAGTTCTATAGTACCGGTCCAAACCGGCAGGAACCCACCTCATGCAGAAGACTCTATACAATTTGAGACAAGTGGCCGTCCAGTCTTTTCTTAAAAACCTCCAGTGATGCAGCACCTACAACTTCTGAAGGAAAGCTGTTCCACTGGTTAATTGTTCTCACTGTTAGGAAGAGTAGAGGAATATTCATGGCTATATCCTGTAAATGACTGGCTTTCTTTCGCAAAGGACATAAAACAAAATATATGAAAAAGAATGGTCTGGATGAAATCCAAACTTCTACAATCTGAAATGTTAGAATCCAGCAGCCATTGTGATGATGGGATAATGGGATGATGTGATAATCCTACTTTTGGTGCATGCCAGGTTGGGAACAGTTACTCCAATAAAAAAATACAGGCTAGGTTAATCAATTAAACATTCCCTTTTATTAAGGCAGGCATGACAACCAAAGGTAGTTAACACTGCTCAGAAAAAAAATTCTGAAATGTGTTTTGCAGCAGTATCTTTCTGAAGTAAAATGAAGGTTGACAAAACAGCTTTGAAGCACTCTCCATTAGGCCAGAGGTCTTCAAACTTGGCAACTTTAAGACTTGTGGACTTCAACTCCCAGAATTCTCCAGCCAGCATAGCATAGCTGGCTGGAGAATTCTGGGAGTTGAAGTCCACAAGTCTTAAAGTTGCCAAGTTTGGGGACCCCTGCATGATTAGGCAGATATTTTAAAGGGAAAAAAGTGGTATTAAGTTATGTCTCTGCCATATTACAGCAGAACAGGACTTCTGTACGGAGAGGTTGTAGTGCTCATTTACACCAAGAACTCTTTCAACATTTTCTGAGCTGGAGAAACATGTCAATAATTCTGCTTCTCTCATTTCTGGAAATATAAAATTCAACAGTCAAACTCAACCCTTCCCATCCTTCGAGAAGTACGTTTATCCCTTGACAGATGGAAAGTTTATTACCTAGAAAAACACCACTGTTTAAAAATAGCAGGCAATAAGCATCATGTAAAAAAAACAAAACCCACTGTCATTTCCCATGTATAAGTGAAGTCTTCACTAAAGACAATCCTGGTTGTGAAACAAGCGTTTAAAAGCAAGGTATTTAAAACAAACAAACAAACAAACAAACAAAAAGTCCTTTTTTTAATGACCGACAACACACTGTTTTTGGAATAAGATTTCCTTAACCAGGTAATCAACAGCCCTCAATAAAAAAGATTAACTGGCTCGGTAGTTATAATGAAACCGAAACTCACTTAAACGGTCTAAAATCTGCGCTGCTTAGGGAAAAAGCCATGACAAACGAGCGGGACAATAGAAGAAAAATAGACTTGTAGGCTTCTTGTGATGGGTATCGACTTGTTTTTGAAGAGGAAGCAACAGCTGCTGGCAACACGGAGTGTAACAGAAGAGGGCAGGGGGGTTAATCCTTGAGGGAAATGCAACACAACATAAGCCTTTTCATCAATCAGCTTATCGTTATAATTGGTTGTTTCCTCATTTGCTGAAAGCTGTGCAGCTCGCCAAGTGGTTGAAAAGCGAATAGAGGCAGAAAGCCCCCCCCCCCCCCGCCTAAGCTCAGCCAGCAACCCCCATTGATGGGCATTCAAGCAATATTTCACTGGCAGGTGATCATTTCTTTTAATTGGGCAAAGTGAAAAACAGAGGGCTTACAGAACACATGGTGGTGGGTCGTGGCCTGCTGTGCCTTAAATAAACATTGAATACACCTAAGCTAACAGCAACTTAAACGGCGCACTCTCCTCAAAAGTTCACTGAAACAACAGATGCTGGTGATGAAAAGATGGATCAAAGTTATGCCCGGAGAGAATAGGACAAGGTTCTCTCTTTGGTGCAAGGAAAAGAATCCAAGGCAACAGAGAGCATCTTCTAATAAGTGCAATGTCTTTTTCCTTTCCTTCTTTTTTCCTTTCCTTCTTTCCTTTCCTTTCCTTTCCTTTCCTTCTTTCCTTTCCTTTCCTTTCCTTTCCTTTCCTTAACAGCTATACAGATGACGATGATGACGACAGTATTGAATTAATAATAATGTAGTGAATAATACTGAATCAAACAGGTGCTGCCATTTCCCGATGCAGTTTAAGAAAAGGGGAATATTTATGTATTTATTTGTAGACACCTTGGTGTTCTCTGAGCTTGGTTGTTTTCTTGCAGACGTACAACTAAGATAACGTTTCCGGAATCAAACTGAAGGATGCTACCTGGTGAACCTAGTTACCTAACCTAGGTACCTATCAACCTGAAGATGTTACTTAGTTGGGTAATGAAACGTCTGCAAGAAAACAACCCAGCTCAGAGAATGCCATGGACTCCACAGTTCAACCCCGAGCTACAAATATTCTCTTTTATGGATTTAGAGCCTCGGTGGCGCAGTGGTTAGAGTGCAGTACTGCTGCCTGCTGGCTGCCTGCAATTTGGCAGTTCAAATCCCACTAGGCTCAAGGTTGATTCAGCCTTCCATCCTTCTGAGGTGGGTAAAATGAGGACCCAGATTTTTGGGGACAAGAGGCTGACTCTGTAAAACTGCTTAGAGAGGGCTGTAAAGCACTATAAAGCGGTATATAAGTCTAAGCGCTATTGCTATTTATTGATTTATTCCATTTTTATTTTCCTGAAATCTAAAGCAATCGCTTGATTTTAAGTCACTGTTCTACACCACAATAATAGAGTCCATATATGTTATTAATGCCCTGCTTTATATGTCTGCAAGTCTGCACATATATGTTTGTACCTTTCTGTCACATTTCAGATATTATTTTTAAAATTCAGAAAACACCTTTTTACAACTATTTTAAGTAACTTTGTGATCTGTTGCAAAACTTTTAGCTGTTTAGAAGCATAATGCAATTGAGCTAATAGCACAAAGTAGCCAAATAAAAAACAATGGGTGAATAAGAAACCAAGAGGAAGAAAGAGAATGAATTCTTCATGTCCAAGGCTGCATTTATGGAGAAGTTCAAACTGAGAAGAAATGTAGGACAGCCGAGAAATTTGATGAGGACTTCAATTACTAGCAGAAGCCATTGGAATTATTTTTTTGGAAATAGTGTTATTGAAGATTACATGTACAGATAAAACTAATTCAAACTTGCTCCCAACAATCTTAATCGTCAGTCCCTTCAAATAGTGTCCAAACAGAATTGGTTTCTTTTCATTTTCAGTTTGTTTCTTTTCACAAAATTAACAAATCTCGTTTGTAAATTCATTAAAAAATATATCCAAAATATTATTCCGGGTTTTGGTAAGACCCTTTTGTAAATCCAAAAGAGAAACGTTGCACAAATCATTCTTCTGATCTATTATTTACATCTGTTTTTTAGTTATCAGAACATCAGTCAATTTCATTTGTACACTCAGTATTTCATCTTTTTCCATATCCTTCTTGTAGCTTCTCATTTTTAAGTCCACATTTGCAGCAACTTCAGTCTTGTCCAGTAAAACGTCTTTCGCATCCATATGATAAAGTCTATCAATAATGGCAGAAATCTTTAAAGCTAACTTCTGAGTCCATTGCTGAGAAATATCTCTCAATATGTCCATTGTTTTATTTCTTTCTGGCGCCCTCTAGTGTCCAATCTTCAAAGTCTCACCTTATTATGTGTTTTTCCCCCAAATGCAAAATCATGAATAGTTTCCAATGGGAAGGTTTGTATTTTAATTCTGAAAAATATTTTTTAAAACAAGTCAACAGATACTGAAAACTTCTTTAATAGTCAATTAAAGGAAAGTCTCCGGTCTACACACTTTTATATCTATTCTCTTTTTAAATGTATTTAGTAACTTTTTACTAAAAAAAATTTGGAAAGTCAAAAATCTTCACATTCTTTTATAAATCCTCAATTGGTTCAATAAGTCTTTCCCCCTTATTGGTCAGTTTGATTGCTTTTTTTTTTTAAAAAAAATCTATATATATCAAAGCGAAAAGCCACTCACACATTAATCACGAAATCTCCAGAACTGTAAAGCCTACAAACTTGAAATTTGTCGCGTATGTTCCTCTCGGCTTCTAGGGGCTCGCTAAGAAAGGATTTTTCGAAATGACCATCGCAGCATGAGTATTTCCGATATTAATATTAACAAGCTCTGATGCTAAGGAGTTCTACTCCCCCCTCCCCACCTGAAAAGAAATCTGATCCAAATGCAAAACACAAGCAGAGGAGTTTCAGTTTCGCTTTTGCTTTCACAGCAGCAAGCAGCTTTACTACAGAACAGTTGAGCTAAGCCACGCACAGACTCCTTCCTGTCTCCTTCTTGCTCACACAGCAAATACTGTTTGAGTTTCCAAAGAGCTCTCTGATGCTAAGGAGTTATACTCCCCCTCCACACCTGAAAAGAAATCTGTTCGAAATGCAAAACACAAGCAGAGGAGAGGAGTTTCAGTTTCACTTTTACTTTCACAGCAGCAAGCAGCTTTAATACAGAACAGTTGAGCTAAGCAACGCTAGCCAGATGAATCCCCATGGATGCTGGTAGGCAGAAACAGATTTTTTCCCCTTATTTTCCTCCTCAGTTCAGACGAATCTGTTCCTTCTACTGTAACACCAGTTAAAGGGAAAAGAGGCAAAAAACACAGGAAAAGATTTACAGATGGGATTAGGAAAACACAAGTAAGGGAAGCTGCCTGTTTCTCCCATGGCCAGTTCAATGTAGCATGCTCCAGAC
>QLTV01004403.1:1776224-1795220 GCA_003457575.1 Thermophis baileyi
GCGCGCGGGGAGGGGGGTGGGGGGGGGGTCGCGGCTGCGGGTCGGGGGTCACGGCATTAGAAAGGTTGAGAACCACTGATTTAGACTTATATACCGTTTCACGGTGCTTTACAGCCCTCTCTACGTGGTTTACAGAGTCAGCAAATTGCCTCCAACAATCTGGGTCCTTATTTTACCCACCTCGGAAGGATGGAAGGCTGAGTCAACCTTGAGCCTAGTGAGATTCGAACTGCCAAATTGCAGGCAGCAGGCAGGCAGCAGAAGTAGCCTGAAGTACTGCACTCTAACCACTGCGCCACCAAGGCTCTTTAACCATAGATATGGTAGCTGTAAAAGATCTAAGCTTCAATGTCAATAGTGTGGTGGGAGAATTTGGAGAGCTTGTGAACTCCCTCTTAATGCTGAGAAGTATACAAATCACAATTCAATTGATTTTCTGCTGCATCCTTATTCATTTACCTCTCTTCTTATTCCACTGCAGAACTTAATGTACAGCATCAAATCTTCCTAGATGATTGTCAATATAATAATGGTAATATGCTTAGCATGGTTTGCCCTTAGGAGCCTCAAGTCACTGCTATTTCTCTGACCTAATCTTCTTCTGATTTAGACCTAGCTGCCTTTGACTACTGAACTTACTCACTGCATTGACCCTTCTGAAAGAGCTAATCACCCCAAAAGTCAAATTTATCTAGCATTCAAGGAGACCAACCAGATGTTTGTGGAATTACCATTATCAAATTCAGAGAGCAACAACTCCGTCCCAACTGGTCTTCTCACATTGGCTCTGAAGCTCTGTTCAAGGACATGTTGCTCAGTGGTGAAATCCAATTTTTTTTACTACTGGTTCTGTGGGCGTGGCTTGGTGGGCATGGTGTGGCTTGGTGGGTGTGGCTTGGTGGGCGTGGCAGGGGAAGGATACTGCAAAATCTCCATTCCCACCCCACTCCAGGGGAAGGATACTGCAAAATCCCCATTCCCTCCCCACTCCTGGGGGAAGGATATTGCAAAATCTCCATTCCCACCCCACTCCAGGGGAAGGATACTGCAAAATCCCCATTCCCTCCCCACTCCTGGGGGAAGGATATTGCAAAATCTCCATTCCCACCCCACTCTGGGGCCAGCCAGAGGTGGTATTTGCCGGTTCTCCGAACTACTCAAAATTTCCGCTACCGGTTCTCCTGTCAGAACCTGCTGGATTTCATCCCTGATGTTGCTGCAGACCAAGTCCAAGCAAAATTACATAACCTGGATGCAGACAATGATGTAAATTATGTGCCAGATATAAAGTAGATTCATCCCGAAACAACACTTGGAGTACTCATATCTTGGAGTACTCATATCTAATGATCTAAGTGCCAAAGCCCACTGTAACAACATTGCCAAAAAGGCACTAAGAGTAGTCAACCTAATCCTGCGTAGCTTCTTCTCTGGCAACATTACACTGCTAACTAGAGCATACAAAACATTCGCTAGACCAATTGTCGAATACAGCTCACCTGTCTGGAACCCGCACTGCATATCGGACATTAATACAATTGAGAGAGTCCAAAAATATTTCACGAGAAGAGTCCTCCACTCCTCCACTCGCAACAGAATACCTTATTCCACCAGACTTGAAATTTTGGGCTTAGACAACATAGAACTACGTAGCCTAAGAACCGATCTAAATGTAGTTCATAAAATTATCTGTCACAATGTCCTACCTGTCAATGACTACTTCAGCCTAAACCACAACAATACACGAGCACACAATAGATACAAACTTAATGTAAACTGCTCCAAACTAGACTTCAGCAACAGAGTGGTCAACGCCTGGAATTCACTACCTGACTCTGTGGTTTCTTCCCCAAACCCCAAAAACTTTAACCTTAGACTGTCTACTGTAGACCTCACCCCATTCCTAAGAGGTCTGTAAGGGGCGTGCATAAGCGCACCAGCATGCCTACCGTCCCTGTCCTACTGTCCTATTGTCCTCATCTATCTGTATTCACTTTGATTATGTTTATGTTTATACCTATACCTGCTATCTTGTACATGTTTGACAAACAAATAAATAAAATAAAATAAAACTTTCTCTCAGCTATGTGATTTCAAGCTTCAACACTATCTGCATTTAGGTCGAAAAAGAATGTCCCATAACACTGTTCACACATTTGGGATGAGAAACCGGACCACAGCTAAGTAACAGGGTGGTTTTCTGATATGTGTGACTATGATTTCTTTGTTCCTTTCTCATTAACCATGATGGTTGAGATAACGGAAGCTGAAGGCCTTATATATAATAAAACTTGGTGGTATGTCAAGAACAGAACATTTTCCTTAAGAAAATATTCAATAATGCAACTCTGCCTCCTTCAGGAGAAGTTTTATCACATCTTGTCTAGACACATCTGTCAAAAACTTTCCATAGTGATCTAGGAAGCACACTTTTGCATATTTATTTAGCTCCTAGAGATGAATGTCTCTTTAATACATCCTAGCGGCTCATTTTGCAACACTCGAAAGAAAAATCCATGCTGCTGATACAGCAGGGAACTGAAACACTTCTTTCCTTGTCACTCAATGAACTGACAACTTACACTAATATGTGAACATGCACAAAGCTATTTGGTCGGATTTCACAGACTGTTATGCTCACAGTGAAACAACAATTCATCCGTGTTGGGATTCTGCCATCATTGGACATTTAACTGCTGACCCCTTCTTATACTTACATCCACTTTCACTTTCTCATCTTATTTTTTTGGCTCATTTAATGTTGATTAAAAAGATACAAAGATACAATAATATTCTGAATTTTAAAAACGGTTTGGCAAAGATTAGATCAATTAAGTTAAAAAAAAACATAACAAGACTTGGATATTGGGTAGCATAAGCAAAAAGAATAGTCAACCAGTGATTCTCCCAGTTTAATTAATTGCATGCACATTCTCCTGCAATCAAGAATGGTTCTCAACAGTTTACAGTACAAGAAAACCTAAACCATTTATAGTTCTTCTAATTAAAAACATCTAAAATTAACACATCATAAAGGAATCAAACACATTAATTAAATAAAAACTCATGCTAATTTTGAACTAAAGAGCTCCATTTTTGCATTTTCCTAAATGCAACCAGGCAGGGGGAGCAGTTTGATTTTACTTGCAAGTAGAGATGTAAAATTTCCGGAAATTTTGAAGCTCGGAAAAAAACCCGTTTTTTTTCCGGGTTTTTTTGGGGAAAAAACGGAAATTTTTGGAAAAATTGAAAAAAATGCTACATTAGCACTTTTTTGTCTTTTTAAGCTTGAAAGTCATTCTGGTACTTTAGGAACATAAAATATGACTATGGACAATTTGACTTGGCATAAAATTATCACAACTAGCATATTAAAAACATAGTGTAGCCAAACAATTATCACAAACAGAATTTACTTTTTTATAATATTTATTTGTAACAAAGGGAGCAACAATCTCCTGAACTGCTTACTAGTTTATGTGGAACAGCCAAAAAGCCTCCACAAAACAATTTTCAAAACCAAAAGTAACAATTTTTCATATTTCCTCTCCACAGTATTAAATAAAAATAAAAATAAAAACCCCATTCTTATAAAAAGAATTGAAGATGGGGGAAGTGTTAAGAAGAGAGTGGGACTAAGTTTCAATGGACATTTAATCAGAATCATTGTCTGAGCTGATTTTTTTTTCCTTTTTTCAATTTTTCCAATTTTTTGAAAAAAAAACAAAAAAGCCTTCAGGAAAAAAAACGGAAAAAAAATGG
Source organism: Thermophis baileyi (assembly GCA_003457575.1). Taxonomy (NCBI): domain Eukaryota; kingdom Metazoa; phylum Chordata; class Lepidosauria; order Squamata; family Dipsadidae; genus Thermophis; species Thermophis baileyi. Next base: position 1,779,987 of record QLTV01004403.1, read on the forward strand.
GGTTTTTTCCGAATTTTTCTGGTTTTTTTCCGGGCCTTCACATCTCTACTTGCAAGAGTGTTTCAGAGGGTTGATGCTACCACTGAGAAGCATCATGGTGTAGGAAGTTAGCACCCATCCCTCTCCTAGGAAAATGAGATATTTTAAGAAATATTAAAAGGGCAGAATATTTCCCCTAAAAGGGAGGCAGAAACTCAGCCCCCCACCTTTGTCAATGGGCCATTAAGGCCTGGGCCAGTCTATTCTACGTAACAAAGATCTACCTCCTTCAGGCAGAGCCATAGTAGGAATTGCCCAAAGCCCTTTCATTACATCATCACCCAGCAAGAGTCAACCAAGCCTGGGACACAGACAGCCTACAAAGTTAGCTAAGACCCCCGCCCCCTGGGAGTCTGAAAGCCAATGGGATACATTTCTTGTACAGGAACAGGAAACTCTAAGGCAGGGCCCAAGAGAGTGTATAAATCTATATCTCTCTCTCACCCATGTGCTTTTTTTTTTTGCCCAGGACCTCAAAACCATGTGGTCCTTCTGTCCACCATTAAACCATCTTTCCAAGCAGTCTCCATGTTTCCAGTGTCTTTCTTCCCACTTGGAACTGAACCCAGATGGACATTTCTTCCAACAATGGTTTCTGCCCTCCTTACTCCCTGAAGGGAAACTATCAGCTATTTCTCCTGACCTATTACAGATCAAGCCAATTCCTGAGTTTTAAAAGCTGAGAAGAACCCATGAGATTCATGGGAAAGAAAACCACGCAGTCTCAAAATGAAACAGTAGAATAGAAACAGAAATTTATGCCTATGAGTTTTTGATGAATCCCAAATGCAAGAGAAAACCTAGATCAACACTATTGAATTTTTCTGGTAAATTATCCAAAACCAGCAGTCTATTTTCCCATAATTTTTAGCAGGGCATTAAAGAAATAAGATGCACTTGGCTTTTGAACACCAATACCTTACTTAAATCAGCAAAATACCTCCAGAAAACCACTGAAAAATGGGAGACTCAGTCAATTCCATGATATCATAACTACCGTGGACCTCTGTGGCTGAGGACAGATCATCATGAAAAAGTTCTAGCCATTCACTCTCCAATTGATCATCCATCCATCCATCCATCCATCCATCCATCCATCCATCCATCCATCCAATAATACAAAGCCCTTTAGAGGAGGATCTAATCTTTATTTATCTTATTTCTATATTTGATTTTATCCCATCTTTATTATTTTTGTAAATAACTCAAGGCAGTTAACATATATAATACTCTTTCCTCCCTCTATTTTCCCCACAACAATCATTCTCTGAGGTGGGTTGGGCTGAGACAGAGGGACTGGTCCAAGGTCACCCAGCTGTATTTTCATGCCCAAGGCGAGACTAGAACTCACAGTCTCCTGGTTTCTAACCTGCTGCCTAATAGGCCAAATTGGCTCTAGGAGAAAAGTGGAAGGAAAAAGAAGAGGACAACCAGCAGAAAGGTGGATAGACTTAGCCACAATGGTGATGGATGCATTGTTGGAAGACCTGAAGGACCAAGTTAGGGACAGATTGCCCTGGAAAAAAAATCTATATGGTTGCTAAGAATCATCAATGACTTGATGGCACACAATCAATCAATCACTTAAAGTATTACATCATTATTGCAATACTATTCCAAGTTAAAAAAATTAAGATGGCTTCAAATAAAGATAATCCACATACCGATACCATTCATGATGGGCGCCTCATTGTTCACTTCAAGAACGCCGGGCAAATTGGCTTCTCCTTCAGGTTCATTCAGATCCTCGTTGGCCTTTTGAGAGCCATTCCCCAAGTGAGCAGACTCCTTCTCGAAAGGGACATCTCCATTCTGCAAGCCGTTGTGTGGCTTTTTCAGAGGCATGATTTGCAAGCCACTGGGCGTAGTCCGGTACGATACGGTTTTAGCAGCTCTGTCGTTGGAAGAGGCAGCTTTCGCTCCATAGCTTTTTTTTGGCTTTTGAAAGGTGGGGGTCATACGCTTCCTTTTATGGGAGAGTCCTTTGCTTTTCCCAGAGTCTGAGGGTCTGTGGGTTATTTTGTCCAGGGATGACCCCCGGCTTTCTCGTAAAAATTTGGGCACGTTGGCTTGTTTCCCGTGTTTAGCTCGCTTTTCCCTCGTGACGTGCAGTCCGTTGAATTCATCAATGAATTCCTCACAGTGCAATAAGTGATGTTCTGGTTCCCATGTGTCTTCATTGCTTCCATAACCTTTCCACCGTATGAGATATTCCCATTTGCCCTTTTTATTCTTCCTTTTGTCTACAATCCTTTCAACCTAACAGGAAAACAAAGGAAAAGGTGAAAAGGTAACCTGCTAGGCAAAAAATAAATAATGTGTCAGGCACAAGCAACCAGAGTCATTCATGAATAGTTTTAGTTAGCAACTTGATTGCCTTCTGCCTATGTTACAAGAATCTCCCCAGACTCCTTGCTTTTCCCTGGGAATGATCAGATAAGATTTCATGGATCCTGGGGGAGCTGAGGCTTATGCCTCTTGTGGCTGTGCAAGAACTCTAAGGTAGGTCCCTGCTTAATTCCTCCTTCTAGTCTGGCTGGAAGTTTACCAACATAACAGTTGATAATCCCAGGCATGTTTACTTGAGAATTTCAGTGACCTCAATGGGGATTATTTCTGAGAAACTATGCATATGAATAGTGATAGAACAACTCAGTCAATAAGCAAAGCCATTGCATGGTTAAAGAATGGGGGGGGGGGGAACCTCCGTAAAGAAATTGTCCAGGTGAGGATTCAAAAACTGGAAAGGACAAGGGGATGTATATGAGCTGTTGCTGAAACATTCCTGGGTGCATTGTGAGACATTCCTACCCCTGAGAAAAACCAAATGACAAAACAGGCATCATTTTGATAATGAAAGGCAAATCCTGCCCTTTTGTACTTGCATTGCAGTGTTACATGGAAGTACCTAAGAGACATCATTTGCATCACGACGTATTTTGTGACTTTCCCTCCCCTTGTTTCTCGGCAAATGGCTATTCCTGAGCACTTCTGAAATTTTCTGTGGCTGACAAGAGAACTGCAAGGGTTTTTTTTATTTTTTTAAAAAAGCAAAGTTAATCAGCTGTGGGCAGGAACCTTGTTTAGAACTTAGCAAGCAACCTGAAAGATTCTGATGAACAAGCCTCTCTGTGGTGAGAGACATCATTGGAGGCAGGACTTCCATTCATGTCCTTGCCCTCAGGCGCATTTTCAACCTTGACATGTACAAGCCTAAATCAACGGCTTCTGTGCTTTTCAGTTGATTAATTGATTTGCATTAATTTGTACATGAGAAGAAACAATGGGTTGCACCCAGGGGTGGGTTCCTCCCGGTTCGGACTGGTTTGCCCGAACCGGTAGCGACCCACTGGGGACATCACGATGACGTCACTGAACCGGATTGGTTGGTGCCGGTCTGTGGGGGCCGCCATCTTTTTTTAAAAAAAATCAATTTTTTTTCCTTCTGAGCATGCACAGAAGCCGACTTCCGGCACTCTGCATGCGATCGCCATCTTTTTTCCGGCTTTGTTTTTTTGGGGGGGATTTTTTGTTACTGCACATGCGCGCGCGCGTGAAGCATGTGCGCGGCCATGAGGTGCGCCCACGCGGCGCGGGAGGGAGCGAACCAGCAGCGCGGTAAGTTGGAACCCACCCCTGGTTGCACCCAGAGTAAATTCTGTTCTCACTATAATCACGGGAAGTTCATTCATTCAATCATGGACAACTTGTCTCATTAATCTAACTAGGGGGTATATTAACCATGCTAAACAAGTATCCAATTCAGCACTGTAATTGTAAATAAATAAAAATATCTGTTTTCTCTACTTTTAAAATATGCATAGTCATCTTAGAAGACACATTTTCAGCTCATTTTCAGCAGCAAAAGGAATGCCTCTTTTAACTGTCTAATCAGAGGTGGGTTCCTCCCAGTTCGGACCGGTTCGCCCGAATCGGTAACAACCCGCTGGTGACGTCATGGAGCCGGTTTGGTCGGTGCCAGTCCGTGGACATCGCCATCTTTTTTTTTGGAATTTTTTTTAATTTTTTTTGGGGGGGGGGATTTTTTTTCCCTTCTGTGCATGCGCAGAAGCCAAGTTTCCGGCACTGCGCATGCATCGCCATCTTGTTTTTGTCTTTTTTTGGGGGGGGGATTTTTTTTTGGATTTTTCGGCACTGCACATGAGACGAGGCACACCCACGCGGCGTGGGAAGAAGCGAACCGGCAGCGAGGTAAGTTAGAACCCACCCCTGTGTCTAATGCTAGGTAATCTTAATCACAAAGGTATACAAAGAAAGTTATCCACAAACCATATTCCAGGCCAGCTTAATTTATGATACAGTGTGCATTACTAACTAGTGTAAAATTTGTGTACACACACAGCCTTTAGTCAGAATTTAGTCAGTGTTTTTATTGTTATGAGTTGAAAATAAATTCAATTAACAGAGTAACTGAATAACAGAGTTGGAAGGGACCTTGGAGGTCTTCTAGTTCAACCTCCTGCAATTAATATTGCAATAGGTGGAGTAAGTCAAAATCCAAGCACAAAAATAATTAATGGTTGCTTAAAATAGGGATATATACATTAAGTTGTTGTGATGTATTGGTAAAAGCAGAAAATGGGTTAATTCAAGTAACCAAGTTGTGTTGTACAAAATGTATTCCTTTCTACAGATGCTTTATTGTGAGACCTAGTTTGTGCCATTTTTCTTTTTTCTTTTATTTATTAAATTTATATAGCTGCCTATCTCACATACATGACTCTGGGTAGTATACAATAACACAGTCAAGTAAACAAAGATAAAACAATATAATACAATTAAGAAAAAAATGAGAGATTAAAAGAGCTATAAATAACACCAGGGAAGAATGGAATTTTCTAGACCACAAATGGTACCAGAAGTCTTTATTTATACCAGAATTCTTTATGAACTTGAATGTTTCAAATATTTTCTCTCAACTGGTTCTAAGTGGAGAGAAAGTATTTACTGGTTCATCATAGCTACTTTTTAAGAAGAGTAGGGGTCAAATTTATTGTTCCAGCTTTTCTGGTAACATATGATATACAACTGTGAAGATCCCCCATCGCGTTTTGTGGTAGCTTTAAGAATGCTACAAATAATTAAAAATTAATGACACCCAGGGAAGCTTAGCAGAGTTTTTAAGCATAATATTGTGCACTCTCAGTTAAAAGTATAGAACTTGGTGTGTTTAAATGTGAATTTAAAACACATAGTGTGTATTTTAAAACTTGTACTTAGTGCTTCTGTACTGGAGTTTATCTATCACTGCAGTCCAGAGGCTTGAACAACTTACATTTATTTGACTTTTTAACTTTTATGGTAGAAGTGTGAACTACACAGTATGAGAGAATAACAACAGAGATAAATAATGACAAAAGCTACTAAGAAAGAAATGACGATCACCAAGAACAAAAGTTTCCGAGTACAGCCCAAGCTACGGATCTAAGTTAGATAAGATCGTCCCTCAGAGCTTTCTCAAAAATCTTGTCTTTAATGGCTCTCCTAAATCACCATAGCCAGGGGTGGGCTGCTACGGGTTCGCCTGGGTTTGAGAGAACCTGTAGCTAACATTATGGCCGGTTTGGAGAACCTCCAAATCCCACCCCGCCCTGCCCCTCCCACCCCTCCCAGGAGTCTCGACGCGGCCCGTTTTGGATGCGAGGTAAATGCAGGGCCTACGCGGAGGCTCAGAGATGGGGAAAAACAGGCCTCCCAGAAGCTCCAGAGGGCCTCCGGAGCCCAGGGGAGGCAGTTTTCGCCCTCCCAGAGGCTCAAGGAAAGCCTCTGGAGCCAGGGGAAGGCTAAAACACCCCCCCCCTGGCCATGCCCACCAAGCAAATGGGCAGAGAACCCATTGCTGAAATTTTTGAAGCCCACCCCTTACCATAGCTATTCCTTTTCTGAAATTTTGGAAACATCAATATTTATATTTTCCAATTTCCAAAGGATATTTTCATTTTGAATGGAATCATAGAAATTGAACTGTTTTTGAAAATACACCAAACCAAATGTAGAAGACAGAGAAGCTTGCAATGGTCCAAAAATTAATGAAAATGATAAAAAAAATACAACCAATCAAAAGATGCTGAAATTGTTGATAAGTGATAATAATTCAAAATCAGAAATGGAACTTATTAAAATTTTTACATTGCAAAGCATGTATTCTAAGCCCCATTCCACCCCTTTCAGTTTTTTCTAATATGTTTTTGTATATTTATAATACTGTGGAAGGCAAATAGACTATATAACTTTGTTTTACTGCAATACTGATTGTTTCTTTTGTTTTCAGTGTACAAACTTTCTGTCTTCTCCTAAACATGCTAAAATTGAGGTACACGACTTTCTTTAGAATTCAGTATTTTATTGTGCAATTTGTAGTGATGGTTAAAATATTCAGCAAACTGTACCTTAACTGTCTGAAAGAACCCAACTTTTCATTTTTATATATGAAACATGCTTGGTCATCCATTTATTTATTGATCATATTTTATAGAGACTTTTATATATGAAAGTTAAGGTAAAATGTGTTACAAATTAAATATTATATATTAATTTTCCTTGTAGAAAGTTAGCACCCACCCCTCTCCTAGAAGAATGAAATATTTTGAGAAATATTAAAAAGGCAGAATATTATATTTCCCTGGATGAGAAATGGAGAAACATGCTCTTGGAAAGCAGCCCCCACCTTTCTTAATAGCCCCCAGCAGATATTTTATGCCCATTGAGAAAGACTGTGCCAGCCTATCTACAAAACAAAAGACCTTCAGCTCCAGGGTGATGGGATTAAGACATGACCCTTCAGGACATAATAGGATTAACCCACTACCATCTAGCAGCAGAGCTCATCACATTGCACAATCTCCTAAGGACATTGCATCAGCAGCCCAAGCTTCAACCAAACCTAGCTCAGACAAATTCCTAGGATTTGTACATGGCAGCATGGGAGTCTGACAACAGCCAATAGAATACATGTTCTTGCACATGAACAGGAAGCTCAAGTGCAAAGCCCAAGAGAAGGTATAAATACCCCCCACTCTCAACTCCATGTGGTCAGGTGCACCAGGACCACAAACATGTGGTCCTGTTCATAAATAAATGGACGGCTCCAGCCTCCATTTTGTCTCCAGTGCCTTTCTCCCAGATTGGAACTGAACCAGATGGATATTTCTTGCAACATCCCCAAATCCATATGGGGAAGAAAGGACCCTCCCCTTTCCTTCTGCATTGCATCAAAATTTCCAAAAAATTTACACTTCTATGCAAACTAGTGAGGCAAGGAAACATCTGTTTCAACAGATCTCAAATTTCAAACAGATTTCAAGCATCTCTTGAGAATATTCCACCGCTGGCTATACAGATGGCTCTCAAAACACACTGAATGAATGTTGAATTAGGGAAGACATATATGGGAAAAGAATCTCAAGGAAAACTAATAACAAGCATGTCCCGAAAACTTGGAAAAGCTGGGTTTTTTCACCTCAACAAAGTGAAAGTCTTGATGAGTTACGTTGAACTATATTGTTTTACTGGAAAACAAAACGTGACATCTTTTCAAAATAAAGTTCAGAACAAGGAAAGAGAATAATCACCAATACATATGATGTTACCCTAACTAAACAGTTAAAATAAAATGAATAAACTTCGCATCATGAAGTATGACTTTTTAGCTGAAGATACCTGGAAATTTTTTAACAGCTAAAATCACCTGGAGACCAACCATTTAACCTGAAGAAGCACAAATGAAATTTATTGACTGAACAAGCTACGGACTTGATCATTTCATTCAATGAAAACTGTATTGTTTTGAATATATATAGTTGTGTTAAGCCCAGCTAAAGTGAAACTAACCTTTAGATGACCCTAACTGTTAACTTCAACTGTTTTGGAGGGAAACTTAGAACGTTCATATTTGGGCGGGGTCTTTCTAGTATTATGATTGGTTAAGGCCCTGTGGGCCCAGAGTATAAATTACAGGGATTTGCCTGTTGTTCCTCAGTTCAGTTTGAGTCATTAAATGCTGTTGTATCTATACTGGTCTGTTCTTGCCTATTGCAGCCCACTAAACAATAAAAACAATTTCAACTGATGTGTGACATTTCTAATGATCAATTACCAAGGTCCTATTCAAAGCTTATGGGAACTGTGAGCAATCCTAGGTCTCCAGTTTTTACACCTCTGCACTGGAGAGACAGGATTGTAAGAGCGATTGATTTTTCCAGCTACTAGAATCTAAAATATCTCTAGTTTCTAGTGACCCAGCAGATACAGAACATATCTTTTCTTTGATCTCTGTTTCTTAAAATTTTCTGTAATCTTGCCAGTCTCACAGACATGAAAGAATCACGATGTAAAAAAGATGTTGAGATTCTAGAAAGAGTGCAGAGAAGAGCAAGAAAGGGGATTAGGGAACTGATGGCTAAAGCATATGAAGAACAGTTGCAGGAATTTGTTTAATGAAAATTTAATTTATAAAAATTTAATTTAATTTATAAAATTTATATGCCGCCCAACTCCCGAAGGAGAAGAAGGCCAGAGGGTGACATGATAGCAGTGTTCCAATATTTGAGAGGCTGGCACAAAGAAGAGGGGGTCAACCTATTCTCCAAAGCACTTGAAGGCAGGACAAGAAGTAATGGGTGGAAGACCATTAGAGATCCAACCTAGAACTAAGGAGAAATTTCCTGACAGTGAAAACAATTAATCACGGATTAATTGGAATGGCTTGGCTCCAGAAGTGCGGCTGGTCCATCACTGGAGGTTTTTAAGAAGAGTCTGGACACTCATTTACCTGAAATGGTATAGGGTCTCCTATATAGTTAAACTAGAAGACCTCCAAGATCCCTTCCAACTCTGTTATTCTGTTACTCTTTTGTATGATATATGACCGTTTTGCTACCTAAATAGTTCCACAATACTATAGTTGACTGTTGCTGAAGATCTGTATGGTTTTGAACTTCCATTAGCTCTCATATCGTAGTTTGTGAATGAAGTTATTGCTCTCCCTCCCTTGCTTACTGAAAAGAGAAGGCCACCTTTGTTGGGTGACCGCAGTACTTGTTACTGAGGCCTTATTTTTGCCCGTGAAAACAATTTGGGTACAATTACAATTCAGTTGACCCAATATGACAATCTAATCTTGACTACCCTAGAGTGGAATCTCCCTAGGCGATACATCACAAAGGGGCAACTCAAACATCCTACTAAATTCAAAGAAAATTCTTAAAGCAAAAGGAACTTTGTCATTTAACCCAACGGACATTTCTACTATTAAATTTGAGAGAAAGAAAGATTGTGTAAGTGCTCTTAATGGACTGCATTCTTTCCCTGCCTTACGGCGGAGACCGTGTGCTGATTGTGGTTGTTTATCTGCTATACTCAGTAGCAGCATTGGAAATGGATCATTCGGGCAAGAGTAAAAAGAATGGACTTCAGGTCTTGCATGGCCATACCTTGAATAATTGGTAAACATCTTAAAAGCACACTCCTCCTAAAATTACACGTTGCATACGGATAGGTAAGTTATCTTAAGCTACCTGGCACCCAGGCTAATCTCAAGCTATCTTGGGGCTCTCACACAACATTTTAGCAAACCTGTAGGCCAGGGGTGTCAAACTCAAGACCCGGGGTCTGGATCCGGCCCACAGAGTACTTAGATCTGGCCCGCGGGGCCGCCCTAGAAACAGCGAAGGACTGGCCCGCGGTGCTTCTGCCAGCGAAAACGGCCCTCCCGAGCTCCGTTTTCACTGGTAGAGGGTTGCAGGAGGCCCTGGCGGCTGAAAACGGAGCCTGTTTTCGCTTGCAGAGCACTCAGGCCCCCACAGGCGCCTTCGACAGGAGTGACGTCGAGCTGGCCATGCTACCCCAGCCCCCCCCCCGGAGGTCAAAAACAACCCTGATGCGGCCCTCAATGAAATCAAGTTTGACACCCCTGCTGCAGGCTATCATTAATTTTGCAGAAAGGTTGGTTGGATCATCCTGCACAAAATTGTGCAATGGCATTAAAGAGCAGAACAAATTACTTGTTGTCAGGCGCAAAGAATCAGGGCCACATGCTAAGTTCCAGTCAAGCTGATTTATTGCTCATGCCTATGCACAAGAATCTAGCAAACTAATGCTCAGCACTAAACTGGCACTAGATAAGAATCAATGAAATTCAAGGGGGACTGGACTTGGATTGCTTGTGGGAACATACTGATTCTAGGCTTATTCCTCTCTTGACACCATCACCAGATTCCCCCTGTCCTTCTCCTATATTGGTTTAAATTTCTCCTAACTTTTTCTATCAAAACAAGACATGAATCATATATTCATGCAATAAATGGCAATTTTTAAAATATAATGAGCAACTTTTTAGGGAATATAACATTAATAGGTGGGCATGCATTAATTTGTTCCTCTGCACCACGTATACAGAAACAACTCCATATCCAAAGCCACTGCTATTTATTTTGTATTTCTTCCCATTTGTTAACCTTGAGAGGGCGTAGTAGCCTCTGATAGTGTGGGAAATTCTTACTAAATGATGGTGTAAGCAGAAAGTGCAAACTTCATGTTTTTGGGGTTTAATCCAGTGGGGTCTCTTTCAATTTTACAGCCTAAATATAATATTAGAATCTCATGTAGCCTAGCCATTAGTGCCCTGGTCAAAATGGACCCACAATCTCCAAAACTACTACTGGCTAGACTTGATGTCTTTCTTATTTTGTTGATCTACCTGTAGGAAAAGTCTGAGAAAAGCGAACAATAAAAACACGAAATAAAAATATAACATTTTTATAAAAAAAACTAAATTGTGAGCATGCGGTGAAAAATCATGTTTTTCCCCTTTTTACAGAAAATTCCACCAACTACTTTCTCTGCCATTGCAGAGGAGCAATCTGGAGGGGGTCGAAGGATCCCATCTGACCAACAAATGGACTAGTCTGGACAAAACAACACTTTGATTTGATTTCATTTCAAATGTAGTCTGCAGTGAATTACAGCTACCGTGTTTCCCCGAAAATAAGACTCTGTCTTATATTTTTTTGAATCCCAAAATAAGCGCTTGGCCTTATTTTGGGGGAGGTCTTATTATTTTGGGGTGCGTGGAGCGAGGACGGGGCTCCTCTTGCCGTCTTACCTGATTTCCAGCTCTGTCTCTCTAACCCTAACCAGAGGAAATGGCGGGGACCGGCTGCGCATGCGTTTAAATATTTTTGGAGGAGGTCTTATTTTCGGGGAAACACGGTAGATGATTACTCCCTATGTATTTAATGCTTCCCTTTTGGTCAAATTAAATATGACACCTGGGGAACAGGTTTTGGGTGTGGTTCTGGGATGGGTGAGTTACATTAGTCAACATTAGAATCCCAACACAGGAAGGTTATGAGTCTAATACTTGCCTAATGCAGGAATTCAAATTAAATCATCCCTGCCAAATGATTGGCGTCTCTTTGCTTGAATATGTTTCAGTGGCATCCCTTACTCTTTGGAACACCTTATTCCTAAGATGAAGATGGCCCTCTCCTTGTACGCATTTAAGATGCAATTTAAAACCATGTTATTCTAATGGGCATTTGACCCTCTTGTTAGTTCTAGTGCTGTCAGGTGTGAAAGACCAGGTCCAAATGCTACATAGCCTATGCACAGGATTCTTTCCAACTAATGGTTAGCACCTGCTTGGAGTTAGATAAGTGTCCACTGAATTCAAGGGAGGTTGGCTCTTAGTTCGCTTGTGGCTACGTAGGGATTCTAGGCTGATATCTCTTTTAACTCCACCCCCACACTCTGCCACTCCTTCTGCAAGTGCTTCTTGTACATTTAGTTTTAATTTTAATTTGTTTGGACTTCATAATTTAGTTTTGTGTATATGCATTAGGTGGCTTGCCATCCAGATTCCTAGTTGATTAGGGAGGCTTATAAACAGGGTAAGATAGATAGATAGATAGATAGATAGAGATAGATAGATAGATNACAGTAAAATTCAGATAGAAATGAATAGATAGATAAAAGATAGGTAGATAGATAGATAGATAGATAGATAGATAGATAGATAGATAGATAGATAGATAGATAGATAGATAGATAGATAGATAAAAGCTTCCAACTGAATTTACTGTTGGGAAGCTTTTCTTTGTAACATTCAATTAGAATCCACCTTCTTATAACTTAAGAAGCCACGTTTTCCATTTCTGATGTTAGATGTAATCATTATTCAACTACAGTCGAAGCTCAATCTAATGGGCCATTTGGAGAGAAGGGGTGATGTTGAATTTGAATGTCTGTTAAGTGTAATGGGCGTAATTATATATAATGTGGGTTAGTTTGCAACTATTTGCCCTATTTGGTATGCTGCCTACTCATGTGACTCTCACAAATGATGTCAATTAGGCATTACATCAGGGATGTTAAATGATGCAAGTTAAGTAAATTACGTCAATGGCTTGGATTATTTCAGATACATTGGCTTTTGTCCATTATTGGCGGCAAAGCCTGAACTCAACATTTATCTGTTGCATCCAAAGTCCACTAAGCAGGGCTCTATAAAATCTAAGATTTACTTCAGTTGGAAATGAAAACACCAGTGCTTCCTCTGAGAATGTAGCACATAATAACTCCTTTTCAATGCTAGGTTTGCATTTCTGGAACCTCGTCTCAGCTAATGTATGTGTGAGATCATCCATTTCTTCCTTTTTGGGGAGGGGGGGGAATAGGCTTGAAAGAACTCTATACTTCAAGTACTATGGAACTGGAACAAAATTGATGGAATTACCTAAAACCTAATCTAATGAATTTAGACAAGGAGACATCGCTCTAGAAATTAGCAAGCTTTACACAGGCTGCTGCTAAACAGAGAGAATAATTTATCAAAAAAATTTAATGCTTTCTAATATTTTATTTGCTAATGAAAGAGTTTAATAACACTGAATGTCCTTACTGATTTTTTGTATATTTTAATGTATTTTATTAATATGTGGCCATTTTTGTGCAGGTTTTATCTTATTTGTTATGACTGGTGGTTAAAACAATAAATAAATTGATTGATTGACTAAAACCAACCAACCAACCAACCAACCATATAATGAAGAAAGGTACAGACCATAGTTATAAGTATTGTGCTGAGAAAATACATCCCCTTGCAAATAGCAAAATTACACACTTGATACTTATTTATGATGCCATAAATTGAGGTCAGCATATGCTAGTGAGTAAGAAATATTTGCTCTTTTTTTTGGATAGCTGAATACTACTGATATAAGCCAGATAAGAGACCACAGATTTCATTCACTGCTTCCAAATCATTTCAACAGTTGTATCCAAAATAGAATTGTAAAATCTAAAAGCATCCAAATATATTTCTTCACCAAGGAAACTGAGCTAATGGGGGCAGAGGAAAGTTGGATGACAGCCCTGCTGGAGTCCATAACTCGTGTAAATAGCTTAAGGAATGGAATGTTCTGATTTGGCAACCAACCCACAAGCCAACCAATCCTTTTAGAGGATCCTCCAATCCCCCCCTTTGGCCTCCCCTCATCCCGACACATGGAACCCAAGCTTCCTATCCATGATGTCTCTGCTTGTCCAAATCTTCTCCAAGATACCATGTGGAAGTGCTAAAGTTCTGACAGAATGCTTCATCCAGAGCTTTCACACTGAAGTCCTTCCTTGCGGAGTAGATTGTTGGTTCTCTACTGCTCATGGCGGTTGACCGCAGGTTTATAAATGGATTAGAATTTCTCCCAGCGGAAGAAATGCTGGGTTGGTCACTTTCATTTGGGGTCAGGAGACAATCAGTTCTTTTGTTTTAGTAGTTATTTGCCCACTTTTTTCTTTGAAAGTGGTATCTCTGAAAATATATCTCATTTCTCTTAGAAGGTGTTGGATTGGAGATGGAGAAGATCTAAGTTCTATTTCTGATTCAACCTCATCAGGTGATGATGGGCCAGTCCTTATCACTCAAACTCAACCCTCTCCACAAGTTTGTTGAGGAGATCAATTGAAGGACAACATATTTCTCTTGAGATCCTAGAGGAAAGCTAAGATATAAATATAATAAACCATATATACATAGGGAAAAAAGAACACTGGAATCTAAAATGAACACGTACATTCTTCACTGAATACAATTCATGTTTTGCCTTGTGCAGATTCTTTTTCTTTGGGGTAAGAAAATTTCCTAATGAACTGAGTGGTTTGTGCAATCTACCCACATACAATATACACACATGAACGGGACAGGAGTGATACCTGGGTCTTAATCGAATTATCTCTTTGGTAATTAATTTGATTGGATTCAGATTTATTTTAACTTTAAAAGATGTTTGAATGGGCAGTAGAAACATTTTGCAAAACAAATACATGTATTTGGTTTGCCCCTGCCTTCTGATGGAGTTTATCTTCTAATTTATCCCTCAAAGTCTGAGTGTAGCCCTCGGGCTCAAGAGTTATGCTACACGATTCCTTAACTGCATGTGACTGCTGAAGCAACTAAGAAGTTGACTCTTCCTCTTTGCCCGGAGGAAATGAGGCAGGATGATCCTCCCAATGGATCCTTTTCAATCAGCCTTCAGAGGACTTGCAAGGAATTTCCTCAGAAGTGGTTCTGAAGCTTCCTTCTTTCCTTGTTCTGGCTGAGCAGCACCTCTGACCTTTAATTTCTGTTGGAGGACAATGAGAAACCAACAAATGCCTTCTCTTGCTTCCATGTAGCAAACAGAATATCATTTTAAAAAATATATATAATATCTTCTTTCCACCGGGGCTGTAAATGGACAGCTGACGTAAACTATGATCTTACAGTCAGAACTTTCTGAAACAATTGGTGTTAAGTATTATGGAAAACACCTTGCTCAATGTCAAACAGAATAGAATAACAGAGTTGGAAGGGACCTTGGAGGTCTTCTAGTCCAATCCCCTGCTTAGGCAGGAAACCCTATGCCATTTCAGACCAATGGTTATCCAATCTCTTCTTAAAAACTTCCAGTGTTGGAGCATTTACAACTTCTGTAGGCAAGTTGTTCCACTGATTAATTGTTCTAACTGTCAGGAAATTTCTCCTTAGTTCCAGGTTGCTTCTCTCCTTGATTAGTTTCCACCCATTCCTTCTTGTCTTGCCCTCAGGTGCTTTGGAGAACAGCTTGACTCCTTCTTCTTTGTGGCAGCCCCTGAGATATCGGAACACTGCTATCATGTCTCCCCTAGTCCTTCTTCTCC
>QLTV01004403.1:1795277-1808550 GCA_003457575.1 Thermophis baileyi
GAAAAAAAAATTTTAAAAATCCCCCACCAAAAAAAGCCAAAAACAAGAGGGCGACGCATGCGGAGTGCCGGAAACTCAGCGTCCGCGCATGCACAGAAAAAAAAAAACCCAAAAAAACCACCCCCCCCCAAAAAAATCCCCCCCCAAAAAAATTTTAAAAAAAATCAAAAAAAAGATGGCGCCGTCCACGGACCGGCACCGACCGAAACGGCTCCGTTACGTCACCAGCGGGTTGCTACCGGTTCGAGCGAACCGGACCAAACCGGGAGGAACCCACCTCTGCTCCAGTCCCCTAATCATCTTTGTTGCTCTTCTCTGCACTTTCTAGAGTCTCAACTAACAAACAGCATTGGTATGACACCATGCCTGATGCATCATTTAAGAGCTTCACTAAATAGAACATGTGATGACTCCTATATGTTAGTAGGTCACTCTCTGGCCAGAAGTGGTGAGAAGAGAAGAATGCATGGACTGTGTGCTTTCTGAATCATGCATTTTTGCCATGACCACAAAATCCTTTCCAACAGTGTCATTCAATTTAGAGAGCATGAGTGCATATTTATGCTGATGTGCCCAAGAAAAACAATACTGTAATCCAAAAATCAATGCCGGTTCTTCTTTCATCATTCACATACTGACTTTGGAGAGATCCTTGAAGAAACCTTCAACCCATCTATTGGATGTATTGCTTCAGTTTCCTTGGTGACTTCTAAAAATCACAATTTCCCTAAATCTTCTCATATAAAAGAGGGCCCTTTTTGGAAGATATCTTTATGTGGACAACGGCATTTAGTCCTCACAATTAGGATAATATATTGAAAAAGTTTTTTTTTAATAAAGTGCCTTCTGTATGATTCAATGCTTCTACTGATTTCAACAAAGCAATCTAATCTCATCCCACAGTAATGCTTAAAGTTGCTAGATGTTATAACTTTTCTTCAGTAAAAAAAAAAGTATAGTAAAAATAAAATTTGCTCCTGCAAATTATGATAAAGGTAAAGGTAAAGGTTCCCCTCGCACATATGTGCTAGTCGTTCCTGACTCTAGGGGGCAGTGCTCATCTCCATTTCTAAGCCGAAGAGCCAGCACTGTCCGAAGACGTCTCTGTGGTCATGTGGCCAGCATGACTAAACGCCAAAGGCGCACGGAATGCTGTTACCTTCCCACCAAAGTGGTCCCTCTTTTTCTACTTGCATTTTTACATGCTTTCGAACTGCTAGGTTGGCAGAAGCTGGGGCAAGTAATGGGAGCTCACTCCGTTATGCGGCGCTAGGGATTTGAATCGCCGAACTGCTGACCTTTCTGGCTCAGTGTCTTAGCCACTGAGCCACTGCATCCCCAGCAAATTATGATAGGCTTTATTAATTTGCCAGAACCAATTACATAAATCTGGGAATTATCAGTCTTCTAGGTAGGCATGGTGTTAATCAAAAACAAGGGTCTAGAACTGTCTTCTGTATTGGAAGACATTTACTGGCATCTGTGCCATTTCTAAAGACTAGTAGAGATGCTTACAATGTTCAATACAGATGCCTAGGAAATAAATATTTGAGGAAATGCCTACTCTCTCACCAATCCATCTGTAAGGTCTAAATTACTACAGCGAACAGTTGTATGATATACAATTTTTCCAATTATCCAGAAGGCCTTCTCTGTCTCCAGTGTGAGTTTGTTAGACATAGCAAGTAGCAGAAGGATGAATAAGGAGTTTAGGTGATGATGTCAAGGCACAACAAGGCAAGGTGAAAGACCGTAGCTCAAAAGCATATTGTATTATAAATATATAGCATGATATTTATGTGTTTATGTATTTATTTTTCGTGTTTCCAGACCATTCATCTCATTCAATATACTCAATATATGAAAGACCATAATTCAATAGCATATGAGTCCCTTTTCTTGGCTTTACCATTAGTTGATTAATTATCTCAGCTGCTATTTGTATGTATTTTCTGGATGTTTTTATTGTTTTATTGTTCTATATTTTTATAATTGTGAGCTGCCCAGAGTCACTTGGTTGAGTTAGATGGCTACAGAAAATGAATGAATGAATGAATGAATGAATGAATGAATGAATCAATCAATCAATCTATCAATCAATCAATACCCCCAGTTCAATACCTAGCATTTACAGGAAGATCTAATTCTTGTGTTCCTATTCTGATACACAGAATAATTGTCTTAAGTTATAGGATTCTGACTGGATCTTCGGGATTCTTCCTGGTCCTAAGAACAGACAATGACATCATGACTCAGGATTGGGGTAAGTTTTGTTGTAACAAAGGCTAATTGAACATTTATTGGAGATGTTTTAATTTGTATTCCTGCATTGATCAGCAGATCAGAGTCTGTGAATTCAATGTTTCTTCCAATGCAACCAGTCTCATTTGAATTTAAGGGATTAACCAGTATCTAATATTTTGAATGCCTCTGCTATAAAGTTGAGCCTCAGGCAATTCTATATCTGAAAGTACATCTCACTTCATATAATTGGGCTCACTTGTGTGATTTCCTTACTGAAAAGAAAAGATCATTTTTAGGCCACAGTATTTGGGAGTCTTTTAGTAAATTTGAAAACAGGTTAATGAAGTTAGTTGCAGGTCTGGTTTATAAAGTAACTCCCCATTATTGATGTAATTCTGTTTGAGCTTCTGTTGTTACTAGTGTTATTATTAGCATGAAGTATTCAGTGCTATTCATATTTTCTTTCTGTGTTCCTTGACCATATTTAGGGTGGGAGGAGAAGGAATTCCTCCCAAATAAACATATTCTGGATAACAGGCTTTCTGTAAAATCTTGCAGTGGAATTTCTTTCTTGCTTGCTTACCTCTGTTTTCATCAGCTCCCTCCTGACCACACTGAAATAGGTAAATCTATCAGAGTAGTCAAATAACCTTATTGATCGTTATACTGAAGGACAATGCATGAAATCATCTTTACTACCAGCTTAATGAATTATGAGCTAATGAACTAATTCCATAGGAGAAAACAAAGACCCTTAAATAATAAGCACCCTTTATTTTACCTACCCCTGATGCTACATCAGATAAATTTGGAATGACTTTTTCACTCTAATGCTGGTCATGGACAATTAACACCACAACAGGGAACTAACTTTTCCCCCAAATATATGGCTAGAGAAATTGGGTGGAACATTTCTGCAAATTTCTTTAAGAGCAGAAGAAATTCTCCAAACACATGTCAAGGGAAGGACCTCAACGGTAGGTTCTACTACTGAGAAAACCTCCCAAGAGTAGTTCTCTCAGATGTCTTCTCTTGGGTTTTAATGGAAGTGTAGGAAGCCAGGGAATCTGCAGACGTTAATTATACAATGAAAGATGGGACATTCATACAGGTCCTTTTAGTGTCATATCGAAACATGTGCAAAAACTCTATCCTCTGTCCCTGAGAATGTTTCAGAAATGTTCTACTTGCCTGAAAATCATTCTTCAGCAAATAGTCTTTCATCCAAATGAATGAGAACTAGAAATGAAAAATGCAAAGAGATTTTCTCTACTTGACACTTATACATGTAGATATATATGTCAACTTGTAAAGCATCCCTGGCCTGCTCTCGAGTTGCCATAGGCAATGGGGGATGGGAAACCAACGAAGCAGCACGGCAGCCAAAACAGAAGCACATTCCAGACATATCTCTCTCAAGGCTGTCTCCCAGGGTTTCCTACAGCGGCCGGCGGGGAGTGATCTCTACAACCCGCGAAATTGCCCCATTGGCGAATGTGATTGATGACACACCCTGGGGGGGAGGAGGGAAACAGGGTCATGATTGGGGTGTAAATTACGTGGGGTCAGAGTTGGTTTCAGCTGGAACCTGCTGACATGAAGCTCCTAATAAATAACTGGATTTCTTTTGAAGCTTGGCTCGAGGCTCATGATTTAATTAGGGCATCCGGCAGAACCCTGATAATATAATTTGTGTGTACACATGCATACATATGAACACAAACACATACATACAAAGACAGTGGAGCAACGAACCATATATCTCCACTCATAATTTACTACATTAACTGAAAAATGAATCTCATACTTTTGTGTTTTTAAGGTGGAGAACCAGAGGTGGGTTCCTCCCAATTCGGACCGGTTTGCCCGAACCTGTAGCAACCCGCTGGTGATGTCACGATGACATCACGGATCCGGTTTGGTCGGTGCCGGTCCGTGGACACCGCCATCTTTTTTTTGAATTTTTTCCGGGTTTTTTTCTTCTGCGCATGCACAGAAGCCGAGTTTCCGGCACTGCGCATGCGTCGCCATCTTGTTTTTGGCTTTTTTTGGGGGGGGTTATTTTTTTGCACTGCGCATGCACGCGTGTGCAAAGCATGTGCGCGCCCACGAGGCGTGGCCACGCGGCGCAGGAGGAAGCGAACCAGCAGCGAGGTAAGTTAGAACCCATCCCTGTGGAGAACCCACTGTCCTCCCAAGATATGCTGAAAAATCAGGTAACTTTTCAGAACTGAACATGCTTGGTATCACAAAAGTAGACACAAAAGTGTCCCAGAGGAGAAATGGAATGAAATTGGCCAACCACCTTTGGGCAATCTTAAAAATCTACATGGACTTGTCTACTAAATCAACAGTTAACCTTGATTCTAAAAGTACTTTACTAATACATCTCAGAGAAGGCCTTTGTAAGCTGGTGCTTCTAAGTTAGTTGGCTAGCTGCAAGTCCTAGTTAAATATGTTAACAAAATTCTTAAGGAATACAACAGTATCCATGCATAGGCAAGAAGGGAACCCAAAGATTACTGGAAGTATAGCATAATACCTGGAAGAATGAAGAAAAACCTATACAAGGACTGATGAATGAGTATGCACTGAGGTCACAAAATTGAGGTGAGAAGTTGAAGAACAAATTTTGAAAATTGAGAGAAAAAATGCATGTCTTGAATGGATATGCTCTAGACTGTTACGTTTTCTAGTAGACCAGGAAAATGCGACATTATATTAATTGCTGGATAATATTTGCTCCTAAATCACAACTTCTTTCACTTAAAAAACTTAACCAAAACTCTTTTTTTAATGTGTACAAAATAGACAGTCCATAATATATTCATGGCTCCGTACATGCTTTTGTTTTCATCTGTTGAGATAATTGGTTATTAACTTCTGATTATTCTTGTGCTCTTCAAAATAACGAGCAATTCATCTTTTTATTAAAAAAAGGTTAACACAACCAAGATCCTTATGTTATAAATAGATACAACGTTGAATTCTCCCCAATATAATGAATAACGAGAGAAAGAGAGAAGCAAATTATTTTTTCACTGTTTTTTATTGTTTTATAATTGTTTTATTTATTGGTTTTCTTATTATGGTGAGCCACCCAGACTCGCTTAAGATGGGTGGCCGCATAAATACTTTGAATAAATAAATAAATAAGCCATGAATATGCTATACTGTTAAAAAATCTAATGAATAGACAAAATAATTTTCCATAGCTCTTTTTTGTCACATAATCATCCTTTTGATTAGAAAACAAGGCCTAATTTTGATTACATTTGAATTTTATAATTTAGAAGTAGGACATGCCTCAACATTAATTAATTCCATACTCATGTCCCACCACAAGTCATCATTTCATATTTATATGTTATGGTTTTTATTGTGTAACGTGTGTGTATGTGTATTTGTTAGCAATCTGTGAAGACAAAGAAGAAGAATGAAAGGGTAGAGGAACAAAATGTTGTGGTTTTCAAACAGAGGCAAGAATATTGTAAGAAATGTTAAGAAAACTGTGTTAGAGACATTTCTGAAACTAAAAAATGGGGGAAAACCCCTCCTCGCATGTTCCCTGACCCTTGTCTTAATTGAACATTGACTTCCTTTTTGAATTTGCAATTTGTGTTCCAGAGAAAGTCCCAAGTCAACTTTTTGTAGACCTTTGAATCTTTGTTAACAATGGGGTGGACTAATATTCCACATTGTTCATATGGAACAATGTAGATTAATGCTGAAGTAAATATTTCTATCTCCCCACATCAATTACAAAACTGTTTTTCAGCAAAGACACATCCTACTTCTTCCTACCACGATCAGATACTGCTCAATTCAGCAATGGAAAACCTTCAGTGTAATTGTTCCATGAACTTGGCAGCCACCACTGGCATATTAGATGAGAAAGGAGTTTATTTGCTAAGATCCCCTATGATTTTTATTATGTAGCCCAGAACTAAATCCAAATTGACCAAGACTTTCATGTATCTTCCAACTGGATTCAAATTAAATTCTGATGCTTTTCAACTCTGAGATCCTTTATTCCAATTAAGATTTTTTTTTTTTACCCCACTTTTCCCATCAAAAAAAAAAAGTCACTCTAACTAGCTTTACAAACTATAAACAGCACAACACAACTAACCAATCATGACACCAAACTGTTCACTAATTAAAAGCAGTAGCAGAAAGAGAACGACAAAGAGCCAAACTAAGTCAAGATATCAAGCATGAACAGAAGCAACTGCCTTTCTAAAAGGAAATGCCTTCGCTGACTGGCAATTGAAAGAAGATGATGACTGATTTGGGACAGGGACTTCTAAAGAAGTGGGACAAGGGGCCTTTCTCACATATTCCCACCTACATAGCTTTGAATTAAATCTCTATATAAGGCATGTAGAGCAGCTGACCTGAAAGGACATGATATCCACGTGGAAAGAGACAATCTTTCAGGGAGTTCAAGGTTTCATCAAGCTGTAGAAAGGGGCCTTTGAGGTCATTTAATCCAACCTCAATACAGGGATCCAAGTTAAACTACCCTCAATAGATGGCTGTCTAATGTTTGCTTGAAATTATCTAGTAATGGAAAGTCTACAACTCTCTTAAGAATTGGCTCCAATGTCCAACTGCTGCTACTTAGCATATTTTTCCTAACGTTCAGTTGGAAAATCTTCCAGTGAGTTAAGACAATGATTCCATGTCCTACATTCTGGGATGATAAGAGAAGATGCCTTCTTCTGGGTGACACAGGCACCTGAAGACTCCTCCCACATCCAGACTCATTTTTTCTTTCCAAGATGAAACTTAACAGGTTCACTCAATCTCTCTTCAAAGCCTTTCATTTCTAGTCCTTGGATAATCTTTGTTGTCAGTCCTTCCATGTTTTCCAGCTCCTGTGGATCTTTCTTAAAGCATAATACCCAGAAAAGTACTATGTTCAATGTAGAAACTGGCCAAGTTCAAACAGGATGAAATTATTACTTCTTGTGATTTGACAACTGTTCTACTGATGCAGCCTAACATCTTAACTAGCTTTGTGGCTATTGTATGTTACATTATGGACCAATATTCAAAGTTATGGTTTTCCTATTAGTAATGTATGGCTGTGAGAGTTGGACCATAAGGAAGGCTGAATGCCGAAGAATTGATGCCTTCAAGTTGTGGTGTTGAAGAAGACTTGAGAATCCCTTGGACTGCAAGATCAAATCAGTCAACCCTAAAGGAAATCAATCTGATTGTTCTTTGGGAGGACAGATACTGAAGCTGAATCTCAAATACTTTGGCCACCAAATGAGAAGAAAGGACTCATTGGAAAAGTCCCTGATGTTGGGAAAGATGGAAAGCAAAATGACAAGGGGACGGCAACCAATGAGATGGTTAGATAATGTCATTGATGCAATGAACATAAATTTGGGCAGACTCTGGGAGACAGTGGAGGACAGGGGGGTCTGGCATGCTATGGTTGCAAAGATGACTTAGCGACTGAACAACAACAACAAATTTAGGTTTGGAAATAATTTTTCTCACCTCTAATAATTGGTAGGCTCATGCTTCCTAATCAGTCCCAGTTCCTCAGAGGAGTGAGGCTGCCACTCTCAAATATCTGCAAGCAAACAGCCAAGCTCAGAGAGCACCAAGGACTCTACACACTCCCTGGAAGTGTGTGGAAGTATACACTCCCTGGAAGGAGTTCCAGGTTTTGCCACTGGTGAACCTTATCCTAGGTTCTCACTGCAGTCTCCTGAGGATCTTCAGTGCAAAGTATTTTTTCTTGTTTGCCTATCTCAGCTTTTCTCACTGTAGTATTCTTAAGTTCTTACGGAGCTATACTTATTGTCAATCAAAAGTTGGAATTAAGATTGCCGGGAGAAATATCAACAACCTCAGATATGCAGACGATACCACTCTAATGGCAGAAAAGTGAAGAGGAACTAAAGAGCCTCTTGATGCAGGTGAAGGAGGAGAGTGCAAAAGTTGGCTTGAAACTCAACATTAAGAAAACTAAGATCATGGCATCCGGCCCTCTCAATTCCTGGCAAATAGATGGGGAAGAAATGGAGGTAGTGACAGATTTTATTTTCCTGGGCTCCAAGATCACTGAAGATGGGGACTGCAGCCAAGAAATTAAAAGACGCTTGCTCCTGGGGAGGAAAGCTACTCCTGCGAGTGCCTTGGACTCAAGGTGATCAAACAGGTCAGTCCTAGAGGAGATCAACCCTGACCGCTCTTTAGAAGGCCAGATCCTGAAGATGAAACTCAAATACTTTGGCCACCAAATGAGAAGGAAGGACTCACTGGAGAAGAGCCTAATGCTTGGAAAGATTGAGGGCAAAAGAAGAAAGGGACGACAGAGAACGAGGTGGCTGGATGGAGTCACTGAAGCAGTCGGCGTGAGCTTAAATGGACTCCGGGGGATGGTAGAGGACAGGAAGGCCTGGAGGAACGTTGTCCATGGGGTTGTGATGGGTCGGACACGACTTTGCAACTAACAACAACAACTTGTTGTCATCTGCGCCAACAAGCCAATGTCTGTGGTCCAACACCTCCTAGGGAAGCACCAGACTTGGGTCCACTGCATTGCATGCTCATCCCAGATTCCTAAAAACTCCTAACTGGAGCTGGGACAGTCATCTCTGTCATTTGGTCTCTGTTTTTAACTAGCACTGGCAGTGAAATGAAGATCTTCTGAAAACACTATGAACTGCTTGATTTATAACTTCGTTTGCTGATTAAATGTACAAACAGAGGAACCTCAGAGGTGTTTTTTCCAAGGACTTGAAGAAAGATAATGGGTTCTCTCAAGTATAAATTGATGCATTTGAACAAGAAAGGCGACAGTTCTCAGAAAAAACAACCTGACTAGCATTTCATCACACTTGTTAAATATACACTGTTATTCTTTATATTCTTGGTTTAACCAGTAGCTGACCATTGGGGGTAATACACAGCTGTAAAATTCTCCTGCTTGGGTCCACTGAAACCTCAAAACTGAATCTCATAGAACATAAATTAATTAAAACATTCCCAGGAAATCTCAGGAAATTTCAGAGGAAAATGGCAAACCTCATGAAACCTCACAAGCTTGTGTGATTTTTGATTATTTTTTTAAAGTATTGTTTTTGTTTTTGTTTCTTCTTGGTTTTTTTTTTTTTTTTGGTTGGGAGGGCACTAACTCTAGCTTGAAAGATTACCTAACCCTAACCCTAACCCTAACCCTAACCCTTAGTTTAAGTAATTTTCAACTTACTTTTTAGCAATGTCACAATTCTATAAGGACTACATAAGCATTGAGTTTAGCTGAATGTGGACTGAAGATTTAGTACATTGACTTTATTTGAAGCTTTATTGTACTGAATACATTATTTCCCATTCAATCACCTAACTTTTAGAATTATTTGTTTTTAGATGATTGATTGATCAATTGATTTCTTGTTCACTGCAAGCAAGAGCCTCTTGATAGGTTACAATTATAACTCTAAAACCTCCAAGGTACAATTACATCAGAGTATGCAACAGGCAAAATTAAGCCACAAATAAAAATCATCAAGCAACCACCAAGAAAGCAATAAAAGTAGATGAAAACTTCTACAAGCAAAAGTCCTCTTAAACAATTCTGTTTTTAAGAATTTCCTGAGGCCTCACAAGGTAAGAGCTAATTGGATTTCGGAGGACGGGGAATTCTATAACATCTGTGCTGCCAAAGAGGAACAACTTTACACGTATACTGTATACAATCTGGTAGTCCACTCACTGATGCAATGAACCTGAACATGTTTCCTTTTTGGTTTTGTAGACTCAGGACTAGTAGTATTTACTGTTTCTAGAAGAACAGCTCCTAGCTTTGTCGTCCGTTCCTTTCTTCCATCAATGGATTTATTTTCAAAGCCAAGAGATGGAAGATGTTGGGAAAACACAGGAGACAGATGTCATCCTCCATAAAAACGTTACAATTGGAGCATAGCGAATTCACAACAAAAGGCTTATCTCAAGTATCCCAAATGTCTTTCTGGAAAGCCAGCAAAGAGAGGGGAAACCAGCCAGCCAGCCAAACTTCTGTATTATTTTCATCTTTGGCTGATGGATGGATCCAGCTGGATCTTTTCCTAGATATGATATTTTGGAGGGGAAGCAAAAGATGGCAATGACTTGAGTGCACTGCTATCTCAGCCTGATGGAGCTCAGAGGTTTGTCAAAAGGCAGAGATATACAACAATGACCAGCAGATCATAGTCATATCCCCGAGCTCCTATTTTGCAGCACCCAGCATTTCCAAGTTCACAAGCCACCAAATAAAAATGGTGCGATTTTCCAGTGATGCTTGGGACAAAAATAAGTAAAAACAAGAGAAGGAGAGAAAAGTCAGAGCAAATGTTCAAGCCTCTGGTCAGTCTCCCCCAATCGTCAATCATCATCATCATCATCATCATCATCATCATCATCATCATCATTTTTTTATTTATTCATCAAACAAAAATTACAAATTTGAATGAACAAAATGAAAAAAAAAACAAACAAACCTAAAATGTGACAGGGGTGATAGGCACATTAGCACTTACACATGCCCCCTTAGGAACCTGTTAAATATTTTGTGAGATCCACAGAAGTTAAGTTGGAATTAAAACTGTGAAAGTTAGTAGCTGAAACAACTGAATCGGGTAAGATATTCCAGACTTTGATAACTCTGTTGCAAAAAAAATTTACAATCAAATTTAAAGCAGTTTACATGAAGTTTAAAGTGGTTGTTATCATCGTCATCATCATCATCATCATCATCATCATGTGTTTGTGTCCTCCCCCAGTCAAAAATATCAACCTTATTATACTGTACAAAAATTAAGAAGACAACTCTTTCACTTCTTAAAGGACAGGACGATAGAGAATAAATGGTTCGACTCTTCTAAGAACCAGCTTGTAAACAGCAGTGAAATAAAAAGATGTGGGTGTAACTGATTCACAGTGATACCTGAAGCCAAATTTTTGTATCATAGGAAAAGTTATAGGCTTGAGATGCACACTAATCTCAACCACCTCCACCAAATTTGGGTTCTGCATTCCATTATCAGCAACGCTACTTTCTAAAGCTTGATATTACTATGCAAAATAATCTGTTCGGAGTAGGAGGAACACAATAGATCAGCTGCTTTCATTTCTCGCAATGATTATTTGAGAATAAAAGGAAAGAAAAGGGAAATTTTGTTCTGCCGCTTCTCAATTCTGCTCCAAAAATGCTTGTATCTATTCCAAAACTATCAGATTTAAAAGCCAGTGTGCCTGCCCACTCTCAAATCCCGGCATTTATTTAAGCAGGTGAATTAATAATACCCTGACTGAATTGTTGCATGGCCGTTAATTTTGCAAAAATCTAAACAGAGATACCTGTTTGTCAAGATATAAAACCGGGATTGTTAATCCTGAAGCCTATAACCCTAATGGTAATATTCCAGTAGTATGCTTTTATTCCCCCCCCTCATTTGAAGCTTACCAGTTAGATGTTCAAACATCTGTAATCACAATTGCTCTGGATTATTTTGTTGATCAAATACCTTTATCATTGAGTCAGTCATTATCCTTAACATGCCAGAGCAGAAGGCAATATAAAATATAAAGATTTTCCAAGTCAGTTACAAGTTTAAATAAGCATCAATCAACAAACCTGAAATCTACCTTTCATGACAACACTACTAATTCAGTTTATCATTAATATCTGCAATAATCTGCATCAGAAAATATCTGCATCAAGATATTGGTTAGGTTGAGTCTGAAATGGAATTATGTACAAATGATGACCATCTAATTGCTAAAATGTATAAACTTCTGTTGATATTTGAAACAGAATAAGTGAAAAGATATAATGTGAGCTAAAATTTGGTTATAGTATACAGATGGAGCGATGGGAAAATATGTGATTGAAACAGTTGAAATTTAGATTGTTATAATCCTAAAGAGATTTTTTATAATATGATGTACTGTGGGTATATGCTTCCAGAGAAATTGTCTAGTAAAGGCATTTCAAATACACATTGGAACTATGAACAGGCAAGGGATATATTATCATGGTGGATGTCTAAAAAAGCTAGAAAATTTTGGATTCAAATTCCTACCGATTCAGAAGATTTTAAAGATTAATACACAATTGAGGCCAGAAGTCTGTCTTTTGGGACTGATGGACGGACAGTTGGAAAAACATGGAACATTGGTTTTTTTATATGACAACTGCAGTGAAATTATTATAAGCACCAAGGTAGAAAGATTCAGAATTCAAAATAGAGGAATGTTTGGTGATGATAGAATTTGTTGAGATGGCCAAACTGACTTTTTTTTTAATCAGAAAAAAGACAATATCTATGGACTTGGCTTGGTCATGGTTTCCCAGTCAAAACTATGGTTAAATCTGTCCATATCTTGTGAAATTAAAGAGTTTCATCATGTCATTTCAACCCTGACCTACGAATCAGATACAGTAGGTACTACAGTAGGTACAGACAACAAGTGGTTAAAATAGAGAGTTCTCTATCAAATCCTGCACCTGTCAATAGTGGTGTCCCTCAAGGCAGCGTTCTAGGACCAACACTCTTCATACTTTACATAAATGACCTTTGTGATCACATTATAAGCAACTGCGTTCTCTTCGCCGACGATGTCAAACTATTTAACACCACAGACAATGCTACTACCCTTCAGAAAGACCTTGACTATGTATCAGAATGGTCAAACAAGTGGCAACTTCAAATCTCAATCAACAAATGCCCTGTCTTACACATTGGCAAAAAGAATCAGAACACTAAATACAAGCTTGGAGGACACGACCTTGTAGACGACCCTCATTCTGTCAAGGATCTTGGAGTACTCATATCTAATGATCTAAGTGCCAAAGCCCACTGTAACAACATTGCCAAAAAGGCACTAAGAGTAGTCAACTTAATCCTGCGTAGCTTCTTCTCTGGCAACATTACACTGCTAACTAGAGCATACAAAACGTTTGCTAGACCAATTCTCGAATACAGCTCACCTGTCTGGAACCCGCACTGCATATCGGATATGA
>QLTV01004403.1:1819094-1832839 GCA_003457575.1 Thermophis baileyi
AAAGTCGCCCCCCACCCCACCCCGCGCCTGGGGCCACTTCGGACACCCGGTCCTGGGGAGCCTGACTTGCCCCACGGAGCTGGGTTGAGGGTGGTGTGGTGGTTGGGTTTGTTTGTTGGCTTTTTTTGGGGGGGGGTTGGAGAAGGAGGGGGTGTTGAAAGTCTGTAGGGTCTGCCGAGGGTCTCTTTCCGGATGCTGGTGCCCTCCCCCGCCCCCAGCCTAATCTCGGTTTGCTTGTTGAAAGAAACCAGCTCTGCACCTGCGAGGAGGAGGAGGAGGAGGAGGAGGAGGAGGAGGGGAAAAAGTGTGCTGCAGTCTTGGGTTGGGCTTCCCAGAGAGGAGCCACATGTAGGCACCCACACTCAACCTCCAGTGCCCCCAGTGTGGCTTGGCTTTTCTCAGATATGGGGGAGGTCTTCCTCAAGATCTCTTATGGGGTATAGAAGATCTGCAGGAGGTGAAGGGGGGGGATTCCTGCAGTTCCAGAAGGCTGTGCCATCATCCAGGGTCCAGGTGGTATCGGCTAGGCTTCACTCTGCAGGTTTCACCAGCATGGTGGGGAATGAATCAGAGGCTGAGTCTTCTTGAAGCACCTTGAATCAACAGAAATGTTGTAGGCCAGAGCAACCTGTTGGATGGTCTCACTTAGGTTGGTCTCAATGAGTTAGGAGTAACTCTTCCAAGTAATAAGCCTTACCTGATGTGGCCTGGAATCAGAGACCAGAATGTACACCTAGACAGTCCAACTTCCCCTGAGGGAATTCTGGGAGTTGAAGTCCGCCTATTTTAAAGTTGTCAAGGTTGAGAAACACCGTTCTAGCCATGCTTGAAGACAGAAAGAGGAACCACAATTTCTCTGATAAATTGCTAGAAAGCGCTCAAGCTCTTCAGCCAGATTCTACTTTAAGCCAATTTTTCTGCTTCTGGATCACCTTCTAGGTGACATCCCTTCTGATTTTTATCCCCACTCCTTTTGAAGAATGAACACGCTCAGCTCCCTCATAGCTTCTAACCGTTTCTAACCTGGTGACAAACCTGACTGATGATTTTTGCAACCAGCTGCAATTTCTCTCAAGGGTTCTAAGGACAGTTTGATCTTGGAACTTTTTCCAGGCAAAATGTGTGCCTCAGCCTTGGGTTAAAACTTTTTCACATCTGGGACATAGATCTCCCACCTGTGACCAAATTTGGAATACTGCATCTAGTTCTGGTCACCATGATACAAAAAAGATGTTGAGAGTGCAGAGAAGAGCAACAAGACGATAAGAGGTATACCTAGTTCTCTCAATCATTCATTATACATTGTATAATGAATGATTGAGAGAACTAGGTATGTCTAGTCTAAATGAAGAAAAAGACCTAGGGTGCTATGATAGCAGTCTTCCAGTACTTGAGGAGTGGTCACAGAGAAGAGAAGGTCAACCTCTTCTCCAAAGCACCTGAGGGCAGCAGAAGAAATGACGGATGGAAGACCTTTAGAAGAGAGCCAACCTAGAATTAAGGAGAAATTTCCTGACAGAAGAATTAATCAGTGGAATGGCTTGCCTCCAGAAGTTGTGGGTGCTAGAAGTTCTCAAGAAGAGACTGGACAGCCATTTGTCCAGAATGGTTTAGGGTCTCCTGCTTGAGCAGGGAGTTGAATTAGAAGACCTCCAAGATCCCTTCCAATCCTATTATTCTATGTTCTATGCTTGTCTTTGCTTCCTAAAACTCAACTACTTCATTCACACTTACACTCATACATGTACTCTGCCAAGCCCCTGAAATGTTTCACTAATTCAAAAGAAAAGCACATTTTCATCTGCTCCTTGATGATTTTGTGCATCATAAATCCAACCAATAGAAATGATCCAAACGCCGAGAAGAGAATGCCTTCAATCGATTTAGTAAATAAATGTGAATAGCAATCCCTGGCTTAGTCATTCAAGCCATGGAGATGGCCAAAAGATTGTTGCCATTCCTGCAGTGAAATTCCTTCAAATTTCATAAAAAGTTGATTCCATCTGGATTACAGTAAAAATATTCTGGAATCCTTCCCACCTCACTGCTGAAGCAAAGAATGTAAAAACAACACCAGGCAACTACTTCGCCTGAAAAGATGAAATGATCTAAAGTTCCAGCGAGTTTTCCTTCTTCCGTTTTTTGGATTCCATCAATACAAATGGGACAGAATTTATTAATATTTCTATTATTAGTAGTAGTATTTGAACTACAGATTCTTAGGGAGACTACTTTAGAGTGAAAAACAGGGTTTTCATATACAATATACTCTTTTCACCTCATAACCAAGAATATGCAAAAGCACCCTACAACACCCACCATAATTTCACTGAAAAGCTCTTCCCTTTTGAAAGAATGTTCAAACACAAAATCTCTTTCTAGCATCAATGATGTTACCTAGTTGGATAATGACATGCCTGCAAGAAAACAACTAAGCTCAGAGAGCACCAAAGACCCCCCAGTCCTCCTCCTCCTCCCCCCACTCTCCCCACTCTTCTTCCTCCCCCCTCCTCCTTACCCCATTCCTTTCTAGCACTGATGATGTTACCTAGTTGGATAATGATATGCCTGCAAGAAAACAACCAAGCTCAGGGAGCACCAAGGACCCCACAAAAATTCTTGTATTAAACTGACATAGTAAGTAAAACAGATAGGGATATTTTTTCCTGTACCACACTCATTATATTGAGGCTAAAACATGCAACCAAAATTAACACTTCTTCCCTTGCCTTCTCTTGTCTTCCATCAATAAGTAGCAAATTAAGCAGACTGAAAATTGAGGCTGACTTTTCAAGACCCAATTTATTTATTTTTATTTTAAATTTATTTGGTGTACATGCTGCTAAACCCAATAGACTCAACCATGGCTTACAAAGACAGACACTGGTGGTAGTAGCATTCATCTATTTTATCATTATTAAATCAATTTACATTGTTGCCCAATTGATAAGCAACTCAGGGAAGGGTACACAAAGAAAAACAATGCATAACAACTCAAACATTAAAAACAAACAAATATACTCAAAGAAAAACAAACGTAAGAAAACTTTTAAAAGAAATATACATGAAAACAAATGTGGAGCGTTGGTTTGATTTAGTGGTTAAGGTACTAGGCTAGAAACAAGGAGACAGTGAGTTCTAGGCCAGCCTGAGACCTGAAAGCCAGATGGGTGACCTTGGGCTGGTGCCTCTCTCTCAGTCCAACCCACCTCATAGTGTTGATGTTGTGGAGAAAATAGGAAGAGGAAGGAGTATTAGGTATGTTCACTGCCCTGAGTGATTTATAAAAATAATAAAGGCGAGATATCAATAAATATTTAAAGAATCGAATATTGCACCCAAGTCAACTTCATCCAACCAAAATCAATCAGGATGGATAAAACCTCTTGCGTCAGTGCCTGAGGAATAAGCTAGGTGTTAAGTCTTTTGAAAGGCAGGTAAGGTTCAGGATCATCAATCTCAGGAAAACTGCTAACCACAGGGCAGGCCTGGCATCAAAGGAAACATCTTCTGAGTCCCATCAGATGACACTGCTTAATTGATGGGACCTGAAACATGTCCATCCCATCCTATCTTATGAGACAGGCAACAGTAATCGGAGACAGGCAATCTGCAAATAACCTGGGCCTGCATCAGGAAACTCTTAGTACAATAGTCAATAACCAGCATCTTGAATATCATTGCAAAGAGGAAGTAGATTGCTAGAATGCAGAACACAGAATAATAGAGTTGGAAGGGACCTTGGAGGGCTTCTAGTCCAACCCCCTGCTCGAGCAGGAGATCCTGTACCATTTCAGACAAGTGGTTGTCCAGTCTCTTTTTGAAAGCCTCCAGTGATGGAGCAGCCACAACTTCTGAAGGCAAGTTGTTCCATTGGTTGATTGTTAGGAAATTATAATTCTCACCACTAGAAATCATAGACTTCTTTTGCTGCTGCAACCAACTTGGCTGGGCTTTCTTCTCAGACACTCTTTAAGAGCCCAACCTTGTGAAAAGAAGGTACAAGACCAACTGTCCTATAAGTGGGACAGTTCATAGGAACCATAAAGTATGAAGAACTGAGGAATGGACTCTCTCATTCTACTTTCTTCTCTTTCCCCCTCTATGATTTGATTGCTTATTTGTACCCAGACTATCATTGAGTGTTGTACCTTGTGATTCTTGACGAACTTATCTTTTCTTTTATGTACACTGAGAGCATATGCACCAAGACAAATTCCTTGTGTGTCCAATCACACTTGGCCAATAATTCCTCTTCTCTTCTCTTCTCTTCTCTTCTCTTCTCTTCTCTTCTCTTCTCTTCTCTTCTCTTCTCTTCTCTTCTCTTCTCTTCTCTTCTCTTCTCTTCCCTTTTTAAGTTAGAAGCTTGTGGACAGCGGCTGGTTGACGTTACCCTGTAAGCTCATTTTAGAAACTTTAAAACTGAAAGATGGGATATAAATGTGACAAAAGTACATGCGAATTTGCATTTTGTGCACAGCCTCTATCCACCATACATTACTCACATAGCCTTGGAGACCAAGCTTTGAATACCCACCCCAGCTTTGATTTATTAATGACCATTTATTCAAAATTTCCATTTCTGAACAATTATGCTGGAATACCACCGTGACAGAGATCCAGTACCCAACCTAATAAAATTAATCTTCAATATTAATACATACATGAATCTCCACAGACAAATGGAACAGTCAGGAATGGCCATGGCTATTAGTGGCTTTTTTCAAGGCGATGTTCATATTTTGGTCTCAGGGATTAAAAACGAAGACAAGTGGCTTTTAAGACATGACGTTTATTGGCCAAAGTAGTTGCTTTATTGCTTGAGTTTGCGATAATGATTTTATTATGGCTATTACACACATTTTAAAGTACTACGGCTTTATTAATTTTTGTAATCTGAAAAGTGTACATTGTTTTTGAACTGTCATCATCCTTACCATCACCATCACAATGTCCACCATGTAGTAACACTCTCTCCAGAAAGTCAAATTCAAAATATAAACTTGGAAATGCAAACGTAAATAAAGTAAAAAATATGCAAATGAAATGCCTGCATTATTTATTTCTGGTACACATAAGGCAGCACCTGTACTAGTCAAAATGTCTTCTCCAGCAATTTGGTGTTTATAGCTGTTGCAGAGTTAAAATTATACTGTGCGGTTGAACCTTATCCAAATCTAGAGGAATGTTGAGATGTAATTCTAATAAATATGCAAGCAATTAACAAATAAGCAGGATTTGCTTCTGATAAGTGGACATATGTTTGACCACATCCAGAATATATTGTTTTGTAATAAGGCTGTCAAGACTTAGAATAGAAGAGAATAACAGAGTTGGAAGGGACCTTGGAGGTCTTCTAGTCCAACCCCCTGCTTAGGCAGGAAACCCTACACCACTTCAGACAAATGGTTACCCAACATCTTCTTAAAAACTTCCAGTGTTGGAGCATTCACAACTCCTGGAGGCAAGTTGTTCCACTGGTTAATTGTTCTAGCTGTCAGGAAATTTCTCCTTAGTTCTAAGTTGCTTCTCTCCTTGATTAGTTTCCACCCATTGCTTCTTGTCCTACCCTCAGGTGCTTTGGAGAATAGCTTGACTCCCTCTTGTTTGTGGCAACCCCTGAGATATCGGAACACGGCTATCATGTTTCCCCTAGTCCTTCTTTTCATTAAATTGGACATACCCAGTTCGTGGGTCTCAACATCTTTTTTACATTGTGGCAACCAAAACTGAATGCAGTATTCCAAGTGTGGCCTTACCAAGGCATTATAAAGTGGTATTAACACTTCATGTGATCTTGATTCTATCCCTCTGTTTATGCAGCCTAGAACTGTGTTGGCTTTTTTGGCAGCTGCTGCACACTGCTGGCTCATATTTAAATAGTTGTCCACTAGGACCCCAAGATCCCTCTCACAGTTACTACTATTGAGCAAGATACCACATATACTGTACCTGTGCATTTTGTTTTTCTTCCAGCTGTAGAGTTATAATGATAATCTTCATAAAATGTTAGAAAATTTCTCCTTTCTCCTTTTTCTCACATCTACCTCAGTTCTATTGATTTTTCCTCTAAAGGCCCAATTTCATATCCCTGGCAAATATTGTGTACGGCGTATCTATTAATCGTACTTATCTCCTGCCTTTCATCCAGATGCACAGGCTAGTACAGAGAATTCTATTCATTTCATCCTCGCAATTAGTGGTATGCAAAACATTTTTATATTTGAAATATTTCACATACTGCTTTTGAATTTGCAGCAGCTTGTCCTCACCCTTCTAGAAGTGTTTTGAGTTTGAGAAAAGATATTTTGAGCTTGAAGCTGGACCGTTGTTGACCTTGAAGCACGCCTGAAATGGATGGAACAAATTGGAAATTGGAAAGCAGCAATTTTGAACTCCACCTTGAGTGCTTCACATTGAAATGTCTCAGATTTCAAACCTTTGCACACTGCTACTCATAACAATCTTGTGACGGTTGTCCATTGGTTAAGAAAGCAGGTGACCTAAAGTTATTCAGAATGATTCATGTGTAAGCACCAATTTAAAGTAGGATCGTTTCTGATGTAGTCTTCCCCCTGACAGCTACCTCACGCTGGTTCTGATTGCACGGTAGGCTTTTGTAAGTAATTTCCTAAATGCAGTAGGGTTGTATGTAAAATAGAAAACGATGCCACTTTTTTTGTACAGCTTGCCAAGCCTCCGAATGATGGTAGTTAATGGAAGAACTGATTTTATGAAGCATCCTGCATAAGCAATTGAACACCGCAAAATGATTAGAGTTATTTTATCGCTAAAAGCTGAGCAAACACACCTTTAATTCCTGTTGTCCTCTTCTCAGCTGTATTACACCTTTTATTTATTAATAATGAAACTATGGCTTAATAGCTATTGTGCCTTTGTTCTTACTGGAACTGTGATCTAGTAAATTAATCCAGGACACACGGAAGACAGATATCTGTGAAGGTCTTAAGATGTATTTGAGCATGTATATATTATTAAGTCGACAGAAAATTTAATTCGGTGACTTTCTGCCCATTCATTGTTGTACTTTAAATTACACAGCAGAAAGGACAGCTCAAGGAACATTAGGCTATTCTTGGTGTTTGGGTTGGTGAATTCTCAAGAGCATTCATGCAGGGAGTTCAGATTCCTTAATCCCTCCCGAAGAAGCTGAAGGACTGATGATTCCTGCGATGCTCAACCATAAAACTGGTGACTGTGAAAATGCAGGGAAAAATACCCTTTTTTGCCGTGTCTTTATTTCTATTTTAAAAAACAACAACTGTTCTTCGTCTTCAAGGTTTGAGGACAGGGTGCAGCACGAGACCAATATCTGGCAGGAGAAAATCAAACACCACGAAAGAATAATTGTACTGAACCAAAACTTAACACAGGCCAAGGGTGCAATTTTAGGACTGACAACAGGATGTTCTAGGAAGAAAAAAATGTGGTAGGGTGGATAACTGCGGCCTTTCAGATGCTGATCTGCAACTTTCAGCTTTCCTCACCATTGGGTGTGCTTCCAAGCGATGTAGTACTTCAACAACCTCCAGAGGCCCACAGTTTGCCCATCCCTAGATTATAAGATGATGCAAGTTGTCCTCCATGCTATGTGGAAACTTCTATCAACTATAATATAATATATAATATAATAAGAGAGTTGGAAGGGACCTTGGAGGTTTTCTAGTCCAACCCCCTGCTTAGGCAGGAAACCCTACACCACTTCAGACAAATGGTTATCCAACATCTTCTTAAAAACTTCCAGTGTTGGAGCATTCACAACTTCTGGAGGCAAGTTGTTCCACTGATTAATTGTTCTAACTGTCAGGAAATTTCTCCTTAGTTCTAAGTTGCTTTTCTCCTTGATTAGTTTCCACCCATTGCTTCTTGTTCTACCCTCAGGAGCTTTGGAGAATAGCTTGACTCCTTTTTCTTTGTGGCATCCCCTGAGATATTGGAACACTGCTATCATGTCTCCCCTAGTCCTTCTTTTCATTAAACTAGACATACCCAGTTCCTGCAATCGTTCTTCATATGTTTTAGCCTCCAGTTCCCTAATCATCTTTGTTGCTCTTCTCTGCACTCTTTCTACAGTATGTCAACATGCCACCAGAAACTTTATTGTCTCTAAGGTAGCAATGTTGAATGCAGGTCTAAGACCATACAGTGATTTTTCTCGCCTGACCTTTTTTTAAGTTCCCACCTTTCCCCTCTTGAGATTCTCTGTAAGGGGAGACAATTTGCTAGAAAAGAAGACCTTAAGAAGAATGTCTGTGGAGATTCTCAGTCAGGTGATGGTTGTCCCAAAGGTGCTTTTTCCAAAGGCAACTGGACTTTGTTTTTCCTTGAAGATGTTTCACTTTTCATCCAGGAAGCTTCTTCAGTTCTTCAGAACTGATGAAGCTTCTTGGATGAGAAGGGAAACATCTTCAAGGAAAAACAAAGCCCAGTTGCCTTTTGAAAAAGCACCTTTGGGACCTTAAGAAGAACTCCTAGGAACTACTGAATGTAGAAAGAACTGGTCAGTTCATTAACTACAGGGTCCTCTCAACACTCTTAGCAGCAGTGACCAGAAAGTATTGTGTAATGTAAATATTTTAAATTTATACAGTGCATTTAGGGACAGATGCTTGAAGCCTGGCACAGACTTACTGTTTTTAGTGGTGTGTGGATCAGGTTGATCCAGATCAAGTTGATTCAATGCAACCTTTAGGTTGCAGAACAGAAGACATGTGCCTAGTTGTTCTCCTTAGATGCAGCAATGCTTCCAGAAGATGATAGAGCCCACAGCAGACAGAAGAGAATTTTGCCATACCCTGTAGCTTAGAGGGATAAGCAAGTCTGATTTGAACTGGCGATCTAATTGAGTAAATTAGTCTGCATTTTAGGTATCTGAATTGCATAATTCAAGCAAATTGATTTGATTTGGGCTTCCAGATTGTTTTGGAAGATGTTGCATTTTGGCATCTAGAGTCACATTTCTCCATCTTTAAAATTATGATGAATACAATAGTATTTTTTGATCCATAGTGTTAGATATGTAAATAGAAAGCATAAGGTTCCACTCCGGTCTGGCAGCAAACAGGGAATTAACATACCCGCTGCTCATTGGTCCAATTGAGCGGCGGGAAATTAAAGCCCTGTCAGTGGCCGGGCTGCCGGAGAGCTCTCTATAAAATGAGAGCGCTAGCAGCTAGTTCTTTCTACCTGTACTATGCTGTTTAAATAAATGAGAGCTTGATCACTGGTCGGAGTCCTGCCTCTTCCTCAACAACCCAACTTAACACATAGGATCCATCTATACATATTGTTAGGAGGAAATGGGTGGGTTCACTTAAGTGATAGATGTAAAGCTCAAAATGGAACCCTGGGCCACAATTACCTCCTTTCAAGTAACAGAGAAATTATTTCACATTTTTTAAATTTTATCCTAAAGAAGTCTCGGTTCTTTGGAAGCTCCTTTTTTAAAAATTATATACCCCATGGGAATCTGAAATACGATTGAAATGGATATTGCCAAAGAACTACCGTGTTTCCCCGAAAATAAGACAGGGTCTTATTTTCTTTTGACCCCCCCAAATAAGGGCTTGGCCTTATTTTCAGGGAGGTCTTATTATTTTTGAGGTGCAGGAGGCAGCAAACCCACCGGCCCCACACTCTCCATCCCACCACCTGCTTGCCTGCGGCCGCAATGACCCAAGTTCTCCGCGCACCCTGGCCTCCGCCTGCCCTGCTTGCTGGCCTTGCTGGTGGCTGGCCGCCAAACAGCTGACTGTGCTGCTCTGGCCTTGCGGGGGCTCTTTGACCTCCTGGCAGCACTGCTTTTGGCCATCCTGCTGGGCTGCTCCTACCTGGTGCAGGGTGAGTCATCCCAGATCTATGACCTCCGGAGCGCCCCCTGCTGTTGGTGGAGCTGCGCCGCCCGCAAACCCACCGGCCCCACACTCTCCATCCCACCACCTGCTTGCCTGCGGCCGCAATGACCCAAGTTCTCCGCGCACC
This sequence comes from Thermophis baileyi, assembly GCA_003457575.1. Classification (NCBI taxonomy): domain Eukaryota; kingdom Metazoa; phylum Chordata; class Lepidosauria; order Squamata; family Dipsadidae; genus Thermophis; species Thermophis baileyi. The sequence goes on from QLTV01004403.1 coordinate 1,829,097, forward strand.
CTGGCCTCCGCCTGCCCTGCTTGCTGGCCTTGCTGGTGGCTGGCCGCCAAACAGCTGACTGTGCTGCTCTGGCCTTGCGGGGGCTCTTTGACCTCCTGGCAGCACTGCTTTTGGCCATCCTGCTGGGCTGCTCCTACCTGGTGCAGGGTGAGTCATCCCAGATCTATGACCTCCGGAGCGCCCCCTGCTGTTGGTGGAGCTGCGCCGCACGCGCCGCCTTGCACAGCCAGCATGAGAGCTAGTGCCCACCAGGGCCAGGGCCTGAAGAGTGCCGGGCTCAGCTCGTAGCCTGGAGCCTGCAGCACCGAGTAGACCTGCAGCCCAAAGGCGGCAGCAGGTGAAGCGGCTTGGCTCCACCAGTGGCCACTGGCAAAGGGCCCTGGCAGGCAGGCAGCAGGGGGGGGCACTCTGGAGGTCATAGATCTCAGCCGACTCATCCCACACCAGGCAGGAGCAGCCCAGCAGGATGGCCAAAAGCAGTGCTGCCAGGAGAGCAAAGAGCTCCTGTGAACCTCTGTGTGTGTGGTGTGTTTGTGTGTGTGAGAGAGACAGAGAGAGCACACCGCCGCCAGCCCTGGTATACAGTAACTCTCCGAGGTTGGATCGGATCTCTCTCTCTCTCTCTCTCTCTCTCTCTCTCTCACACACACACACACACACACACACACACACACACACACACACATGTCCCTCCCCCTCCCCCACTCCCTCCAAGGCAGCCACATCCCTTCACTAACCTGCTTTCCAGCTCCGTTCTCCGTTGCACATGCAGGACAAGAAAAGTAATCTGTGCGACTATGGTAAAAAAAATACCAGAAATCAATGGTAAAAAAAAAACCAGAAAATCAAACATTCAAACTTATTGAAAAAAAAAAAAAAAAAAATCTCGCGAAGTTGGAAGTAGTCCCACAGACTACTTTTCTTGCCCTGCACATGGCAGTGGAGAATGGAGCAGGAAAGCAGATTAGTGGAGGGGTGTGGCTGCCTTGGGAGGGGTGGGGGGTTAGGGATCTCTCTCATTCACACACACACACCATCCTTTCCTTCAGAACAGGGTAAGAGGCAGGAAACTGCCCCACACCAGCCTAGGCTTCCTAAATCTCTTGTTCCCCAGATTGTCCCCCTCGCAAAGAAAGCCCAACCTGATGCAAACACTGCTTCCAGCCACCTCCTCGTCCTGGTGAAACTCCTCTTTGAAAGGACGATCTGCAGGTGGAGGGGGGGAGATTTCCTGCACATCGGCAGCGGTGTCTCGTTGCAGAGCTTCTTGTGATGTCCCAGGTGTACGAATTTTCATGCCTTCCTTTCCTGTTCCGTGGATGGAATTGCCTGCTGTGACTGTCACCGTTAGTTAAGGAGAGCGCGAGGCATGTGGGGTGTGTCACTTGGCCTCCAGCTTCTTTTGCAGCCGCAATTGTCTGCAAAAGCGGCCACGCTTGCTGGAGGCGGCGGCCTGAGTGGCACCCGCAAATCAGCTGTTTCGTGAATGGCGGCCGGAGCTGATCCAATTAAGGGGCCAAGAAGCCCTGAGGTGACCAGGGAAGGGAAGGGCTGCTTCCTGTGCTGGTCACGCCCACCCCTTCACTATTTTCAGGGGAGGGCATATATTTAGGCCCACCCCAAAAATCAGGCTTGGCCTTATTTTCGGGACGTCGTATTTTCAGGGAAACGCGGTAATATTAGAAAGTTGGATTTTCCATTTATTATATAATGGTACTGTAATGGCATGAGGGAATGACCTTAGGAGACAGGGAAAAAAGATTCCATCAAGGGATTAGTTGAATTAAAGGCAGTTGAGTGTTCAATAGGAATGTAGATTGGTCAAGAAGCTCAGAAAAGACACTCCCTAGTTTCCTGGGCTGTAAAGAAGACAGGAGGAGATATGTACTTTCAGACTTGCAAGAATCTATTAATGTAGCCTTACAATAAAGTAGAATTAGCTCATCTGATTGGGTTTCCTGTCTGGTCTCCCTTGTAAAGGTGACATCAGCTTTGCATTTGCCTCCTTCCTTGGTCCTATATGCCTGATATGGAAGCAACTGGGTCCCTTTCCCAGCCCTCTACTTAGTCTCTTGTTATCCCTGAGGTTGCCCTGTCTCCCAACACTTTGGTTTAGGACATACAGGATCTATGTTTTTGTGGATTTTGGTTATTTTACTTCTTTGTTACATAATTTTTTTTTAAAAAAAAAGAGTTCAGAAGTTCTTATAAGTACATGTGATGGAATGTAGCAAGGAGCTGAATTCCCAGGAGGGAGGGGTGCATTCCAGAGGAGTAAGAGGACATTCAGCCCAGAGATTAAATAGCAATAGCAATAGCAATAGCAGTTAGACTTATATACCGCTTCATAGTGCTTTACAGCCCTCTCTAAGCGGTTCACAGAGTCAGCATATTGCCCCCAACAATCTGGGTCCTCATTTTACCCACCTCGGAAGGATGGAAGGCTGAGTCAACCTTGAGCCAGTGAGATTTGAACCGCCGAACTGCAGCTAGCAGTCAGCTGAAGTAGCCTGCAGTGCTGCACTCTAACCACTGCGCCACCTCGGCTCTATGTGAGAGAAAGGCGGTGAAGACAGCTCCTTCCTAATAGTTCCAGAGTGCAGAGGTGGGTTCCTCCGGTTCGGACCGGTTCTTTAGAACCAGTAGCGGGAATGCCCCCCCCCGCTCGCCAAACCGGCAGCGATGGCCAGCTGGACATGCCCCCAAACCGGCTCTCTTGGCGGCGCCATAGGCGGCGCCATCTTGTTTTTCGCCTGTTTTTTGCTTCTGCGCATGCGCAGAAACTGGATTTTCAGCACTGTGCATGCGCACACATGGTGCAGCCGTGCGGTGTGCAGCATGCGCATGCCCATGTGGTGCGGAAGGAAGCGAACCAGTAGCGAGGTAAGTTAGAACCCATCCCTGCCAGAGTGTATTGTAGATATACCATATTTTTCGCTCCATAAGACACACTTTCCCCCCCAAAAGTGGGTGGAAATGTCTGTGCGTCTTTGGTGAATAGCAGCCGGGCCACCGCCGTGGGGTCCTTTTACAGTGTTGAACCCCGTCTCTTCTGTCTCTTTTCTGCAGTCCAGGAGTCAATAGGCAGAGCTGGCACATGAGAGGACACCTATCTGTGGTCCTCTCAGGCTCCACCTGAAAGTTTTTTGTCTTGTTTTGCTCCTCTAAACCTAGGTGCATTTTATGGTCAGGTGCGTCTTATGGAGCGAAAAATATGGTAGATAGCAGAGTCCTCAGTCTGGCAAGGTTTTGCATTGTTGTTGTTGTTGTTAGTTGTGAAGTCGTGTCTGACCCATCGCGACCCCATGGACAACATTCCTCCAGGCCTTCCTGTTCTCTACCATCCCCCGGAGTCCATTTAAGCTCACGCCGACTGCTTCAGTGACTCCATCCAGCCACCTCATTCTCTGTCGTCCCCTTCTTCTTTTGCCTTCAATCGTTCCCAGCATTAGGCTCTTCTCCAGTGAGTACTTCCTTCTCATTAGGTGGTCAAAGTATTTGAGTTTCATCTTCAGGATCTGGTCTTCTAAAGAGCAGTCATGGTTGATCTCCTCTAGTACTGACCGGTTGTATCGCCTTGCAGTCCAAGGTACTCGCAGGAGTCTTCTCCAGCACCAGCTAACAAAATCTTAGCCATCATTTAATCACCTTGAAGTTAGTCAGCTTCTATTGCTGTCAACTGCTGTTCAGAATTGCTGCTGAAGTTTTGGCTTTGTGGTCTTTCCATCTGTATTTGGTGGAGG
>QLTV01004403.1:1857704-1869924 GCA_003457575.1 Thermophis baileyi
TTTAATAATTTAACTTCCAGAAATTTATTCTAGGGTGGTTTAAAAAAATAAAATCTTGCTTTAGAAATAACTGAGCTCAGAACAATATGCTACTGAAACTCCCAGGTTGTTTTGATCCTATTAGTAATAGGTGCGCTGCATCATTTGCATATTTCTGTGTGCTTATTGGGTAGCTTCAGGAGATGTTGCTCGTACTTATTTTGTCCATAAGAGAATTGATATACAAATTAAACATCAGTGCATCTCTGTCTTATGTTTTTATTATGGTTTTTTTTTTTTTTTTTTTATGGTTTTTTTTTATTGTTGTGAGCCGCCCAGAGTCCCTTGGGAGTTGGGCGGCATACAAATTTAATAAATAAATAAATAAGAAGGAACCACAAAGCTGATGAATGGTCGCCCCTATGCACGGGTTGCGGTGGCCAGCACCCTAGGGCAATCTGTAATTTTAAGGTGGACATCTGCCAGTGATGTGATCGGAAGGGTCACCTAGCCAAGATTTGCCAGGCCAGACAACCTGCAATATTCGGCACACGGAGGGCGACTACCTATCCCAGCCAAAGAACACCAACCTGGAATCCCAGACGGGGAAGCAACCGACCAGAAACTCAAAAAGAAGCACACCAAATCATCCATATTGTTCATCAAATAAACAGCAAGAAGCTAAAAAAAATCTATGTGATTGTGAATATTGAGGGATCGCCTTGCGACATGGAGATCGACACCGGGTCAGTGCTGACCATCATCTCCTGGGCAATGCTAAAAAGAATAGTACCGAGGCTCAAGAAGGAACACATGAAACCGCAACAAATGCAACTCAGAGACTATCAGGGGAACTGTATTCCCGTCATTGGCCAAGGAACATTCCAAATAAACTTCAAAGACTTTTCCGGACCTCTGAACATCACCATGATCAACGGTGACCTCCCTAGCCTGTTCAGGCTGGACTGGTTTGAGGCCCTGGGCATGGGAGTGACCGGGGTCAATGCCATCCAGGACAATGACGTTGACAAGCTAATCCACGAATTCGCAGATGTTTTCAACGGCGGCCTGGGCAAGTATACTGGGACTCCCATTACGTTCTGCCTAGACCCAAAAGTTGCCCCTATCAGGATTAAGCCATGTAACCCCCCCCGGCACTAAGGCCCAAAATAGATAAGGAACTGGACAAGTTGATAGGCCAAGGGATTCTAGAGCCGGTTGACCATGCAAAATGGGAAACCTCCATTGTAACCCCAATCAAGGTGGATGGCACTATCCGCATCTGCGTGGATTACAAGTGCACAATAAATAAGGCATTGCAGCAGAGCGCCTATCCGGTGCCAATCGTGCAGCAATTGCTACATTCCCTGGGCAGGGAAAATTTTTTCGCCAAACTCGACCTGGCACAAGCATACCGTATATAAAGGAAAAGTTTGAGGGAAACATATTGGTGACTAGGAAATATCCTCAAAGGAGGTGGGGCCAGGATCAGGGGTGAAATTCAGCAGGTTCTGACAGGTTCTGGAGAACCGGTAGCGAACATTTTGAGTAGTTCGGAGAACCAGCAAACACCACCTCTGGCTGGCCCCAGAGTGGGGAGGGAATGGAGATTTTGCAATATCCTTCCCCCAGGAGTGGAGTGGGGGTGGGAATGGGGATTTTGCAGTATCCTTCCCCTGCCACGCCCACCAAGTCACGCCCACAGAACCGGTAGGAAATTTTTTTGAATTTCACCCCTGGCCAGGATTATTATGTTTTGCTTTGTTTTGTTGTATTGTGTTGTATTGTGTTGTGTTGTGTTGTATTGTGTTATGTTATGTTGCCTTTGCCTTTGCCTTTGCCTTGGGGGATGCACTGGCAGTTAGTTTTTAAAAACAAAACAAAACTAGGGACTATCACTTCTGGGACCCTAAGTATGATGCCACAAGGAACAGTACTATTAGGAAATTGCTAGCTAGGCTAGAAGGAGGGGGTCAAACAGGGACCCAGCTTGGAATCCATGCATAGCCACAAGAGACATAAGCTTGCTCTCCTCCAAGATCCATGAAGCCCTATATGGTTGTTCCCAGGGGAATGCCAGCAGCCTGGGGAGATTCTTATAACATAGGTAGAGACAATAGCTTATTCTAGCTGTTTACAAGTGGCTCCAGTTGCTTGCATCTGACAATCTACCATCATTCTCATTGATAAAATCAAAAGGTGAGGGATGAAGTGGAGAGTGATCCAGATTGGAGATGAAGGCAGGAATCATGAAATGTAACTTATCTTGGAAAAGAGACTCCAAAAGTTAGCCCAGAATAAGACAATGACAAACCAGTTCTCTGTTGTTGCCAAGAGCTTTTATGGACATGGCTTTTTTTATGGCTTTTTTAAAAATATTTTTATGGCTAAAATATTTAGACAAGATTGAGTGACAGCTAAATGAGACTCCTAGGTTGGAAAATGCTATGTAAGAATGTTGAACTTTCATAAGAAAATCTAAAGGAGATCAGCTGGCCAGTCCAATGGCCATAAGAAATCTGGTCACTACTAATGGTGATAATATTGGAAGAGAAATTCCTTGTTTTACGTGGACACATACAACTAGAATATGGACTGTGAGAAGCTTGAATCAAGTAAACCGTGAAAGTGAAAATGAAGTGCAATAAATTAGACGTTTTAGGACTAAATGGAGTAGGCAACTTTAAATTATTATTATTCAGAGCATGAGTACACTCAAGTGAATGGAGTGGCAATCACTGAAAAGATCTAATGAGATTGAAGGGAGATAGAGTGACTACCCTGAAACTCTTTACAAATGAGATTATAAAATGACAGAAACATTTACAGAAAGAGAAAATAGTCAGGAACTAGCAAGTAAGATATGACAGAAATAGTCCACTAGCAAGGGAGTTAAGGACAGAAATAGCCCCAAGTAGCAGGTGCAGATGAAATATTCTCTAAACTGTTTAAAGTTATTCTCTAAACTGTTTAAAGAAGCAGTTAAAGTGTTAATTGATCTGTGTCAACAAATATGGAACACGTTTGTGTGTCTCCAGAGACTGGAAATGATTGGTGTAATATCTATTTAGAAAAAAAAAAGAAGATGCAAAGAATGTGCAAATTACTGAACCATTACCTAATTCCTGAAGCAAGTAGAGTAGGGCTGGTGTTTGAAAGAAAAATAAAGCCACGCATGAAGAGGGAAATGTGTAAATTGAACAGACAAGTTTTAGAAAAAGCAGAGGGATACAAAATTCAAAAGCTAGGATAAAACGATAAGGGGAAGAAAATATAAGAAGCTGCACCCTTGTTTTATTTTTTTAACTATAACAAAACTTCGATTATGCCAAAATGTTCTGAAAATCTTTATAATAAACAAGAAGTTTCTGTAATGACCGTATTGGAAGAACAAGGAGATTCGATATAAGTTCTTCAGAGACAATATGTCCATGGAAATTTCTTTTAAAAGCAGGGTTGTCAACTGCTAATTGCAATTACAGAATAACAGAAAACCAATGAGTTTAAACTGACTCCTACCTGCATCAGCCAGCCTCTGTTTAGGGACTAAAAGGGTAGTTTTCTAGTGTCAGTTACTCCTTTATGCCTTACCATGATTATATTGTTTGGATTTATGCATATGCCTTATTCAATTCTACCGGTATGTGTTTCAATTTATTCTACCTGCTTTCTATGCCCTCTTAAAGTTTGATCTCTGACCATAAATAAATAACAATTGTCTTTCCGCCAGTAATATATAGCTTTGAAAGTAGAGCGCTTAGAGAAAGTGAGAAAAAGAAGATAAGATACTTTCAAATTATAGATATGAAGACACAATATCAAAAGAAACATGAACCACCAGGAAACCTTTTCGGGCAATCTTGGATGAAAGAAAAGAAAAACCAATTGTTCCCTTAAGTAACTTATAAGCCGAAACTTAAAATACTTTGTTATGTGACGTGACCAGATAATCCTTTGGGGCAGGGCTGATGGAAGTGGAAGGAGAACAGAAAAGATAAGATGGGGTAGTAGGGATGTACTGTAAGAAATTACATCACTATCTTTGGAGAAACTTCAAGAAATTGTTGGAGACAGATTGAGATGCTGGACAGTACCAAGCTCTGTTAGATGGCATCTACCCTGAAATGGTTTAAATCATGCAAATTGCCACTGAATTTTGGTAGTTAAATCTTGGCGCACTCCCTAACCTTAAAAAAAAAAATGCACTAGAGGCTGTGGTCCCCAATTCCCACTCCTATCTTATGTCCTAAGACACATATTATCTCTGCTGCAAATTGGATAGATTTAATTCCATACTTCAGAGCTACGTTAATCCCCTTTCTCAACATCACAGAGCCTTGGGAGGAATATTTATCTGCTGTTATTGATAGTTCCGCCAATGGAATTACTGCATCTTTCTGCATCGTTTTTATATTTACTCCAAAGGAAGTCTCAGCGAGCTTCTTCTCAGACAGAGACATCTAGAAGTGCTATTTTGGGCAAATGGGGGATGCCGTGGAGGAGGTGACTATGGCACTCATCCTGTCAAGCTTTGCATTTCTGGAAATCATGCTGGCTACATTCCAGTCCCAAAAATGAAACAGTGCCTTGAAAAAAAAAATCCCTATTGATGCTTTTACAGTAAATGAACTGCGCATAGCAATTTTGCATGGTGATGTATTTCCTTTTTATCATGCTAGGCAGCCAAGTTTCAAATGAACTTTTTTCACTGCAAAATTACTTCCTGTAGTAAGTTCAGCTGCTCAAAAAAATCCTCCTTTCACAAGCCAGCTCTGTAGGAAATGGTCTTGCCCTACTTAGATATTTTTTTCATTATACAACTTACTTCCCTTTAGATTTTCTGAATTCCCTCTTCTAAATTTGGAGATTTTTATTTGAAGGAGATTGCTGCTGCCATTGAAGTCCACATATGTTAAAGGTTGAGAAACATAGGTTTAATGCCAAAATTTTAAGCTTGCTGCTAGGCATTGCCCAACACATATAAAGACCCATCTACCATAGTAGCCACTCATTTCGATATTTCTGAGAAACTTCCTATGCACGACTTGATCAATAGCAAACATACTGGTTAAAGCATCTTCATTGGGGGTCTGCTGAGACTGTTGAATTAAATAGTGGTTAAGACAAAGATTTGGAAATGAATCTCTAGCCTTTAGTCCAGATGACTAGGTATTTTTTTTTACAGTCATATTCTTCATTGGGAAAAACAAATAGACCTTGATCTGACCCACAGACGTCTGTCTATCAGAATTAGACTCTCGGTGAACCAGGGAAAGTATGAACTCAAATAGTTCGATAGCTGGATATACAAGATGTACAAGAAGATAGACCCAAAGCTTTACACCTCCATTAGGAGATCTCTGTGATGTCCTTCTCATCATATTTGTATGATATTCTCCACATTTCTTGCAGAAGGTCATGTGAATCAATGCTTTGTCCTTAGTGGGGATAGCAAGAAGATACTATAATATTCCTTACCAAGAACATCTCCCGGTCTGTTCAGATACTTAAGCCAAGTAATTATTTATGTGTTATCATACTGTCCGATGTATCATTTATTTATTTATTTATTTATTTATTAGTTTGTCAAATATGTACAAGATAGCAGGTATAAATATGAACATGGACATGAACGAAGGAAATGAATATAAATAAATGGGGACAGTAGGACAGGGACGGTAGGCACGCTGGTACGCTTATGCACACCCCCTTTACGGAACTCTTAGGAATGGGGTGAGGTCCACGGTAGACAGTTTTAGGTTAAAGTTTTGGGGGTTTGAGGATGTAACAACGGAGTCAGGTAGAGCATTCCAGGTGCTGACCACTCTGTTGCTGAAGTCGTATTTTCTGCAATTGAGTTTGAGCAGTTTACCTTGAGTTTGTATTGATTGTTTGCCCGTGTATTATTGAGGTTGAAGCTGAAGAAGTCATTGACAGGTAAGACGTTGTAGCATAGTTTTGTGTACTATGCTTAGATCAGACCTCAGGCGGCGCAGTTCCAGATTGTCCAAGCCCAAAATGTCAAGCCTGGTGGCATAAGGGATTCTATTGTGAGTAGAGGAGTGGAGTACTCTTCTCGTGAAATATCTCTGGACCCACTCAATCGTATTAATGTCCAATATACAGTGTGGATTCCAGGCAGATGAGCTGTATTTGAGAATTGGTCTGGCAAAGGTATTGTATGCCCTAGTTAGCAATACAATGTTACCAGAGAAGAAGTTTCACAAAATTAGGTTAACAATTCTTAATGCCTTTTTGGCAATGCTGTTACAGTGAGCTCTGGGGCTTAGATTGTTTGAGATGAGTATTCCTAGGTCCTTGACAGAGTGAGGGTCGTCTATGAGGTCGTTTCCATCCAACTTGTATTTGGTGTTCTGATTTTTGTTGCCAATGTGTAGGACAGAGCATTTATTAGTTGAGATTTGGAGTTGCCAAATGCGTGACCATTCTGATACATGGTCAAGGTCGCTTTGAAGGGCAGCAGCATTGTCAGTGGTGTTAAATAATTTTACACCATCAGCGAAGAGGATGCAGCTGCTTTTAATATGATCGCATAGGTCATATCTGACATCTTAGCCTCATTGCACCTAGACCAATTCCTAGACTAACACAATCAATTATGATAAACTAGGTGTTGTGCGATCAGCCTGCTGACATTTCTAGAATAGTTGCTAATTTTGTTATGATTGCTTTTGCTGTTAAAAATTATAGGAGATGCCCAATGATAAACTAAGGTTGGACTCTGTGTTTGTAATCACCTTTACGAATCCCAATCATGTTCACTTTTGAATTGGTTTTCATTTGATTTAATTTAATCAGACACTGTATGTGTTTCACTCATCACATCAACCCTTACTAAAAGTTGCTAAATTGGACCTTTTTTATAGTTAAATGTTTCTTTGTTGCATAAGAAGTTTATTTACTATTTATTTATGGACAATTCACAAAAATAGGATCCTGGTATCCAAACATTTGTCTATCATCTTTAAGCATTTAATTGGATGGATGGATGGATGGTTGGATGGATGGATGGATGATTACTAGATGAGGGGAGAGAGAGAGAGAGAGAGAGAGAGAGAGAGAGAGAGAGAGAGAGAGAGAGAGAGAGAGAGAGAGAGAGAGAGAGAGAGAGAGAGAGGGGGGGAGAGAGAGAGAGAGAGAGAGAGAGAGAGGATGGAGGATAGATGGATGGATGGATGGATGGATGGATGGATGGATGGATGGATGGATGGATAGATAGATAGATAGATAGATAGATAGATAGATAGATAGATAGATAGATAGATAGGTAGATAGATAGATAATTAAACCATTGAAAATATGGGCAGGTGGAGAGTGGAGAGATAATTATATGTTTCACATTGACATTTTGGCCCTGCTAACTAAACACATTTTAAGAACTCAATAGCCAACTTATGTAAGTTTCTCCCTCTCCCTCTCCCTCCCCCTCTCCCCCCCCCTCTTCCTCTTCTCCATCTCCTTCGCCCCTTGGGGGTGGAGAAGAGAAACCTTGCTGAATTCCATTCCATTCCATTCCATTCCTCTCTCTCTCTCTCTCTCTCTCTCTCTCTCTCTCTCTCCACATACACACAAAAATTATTCTCCTTTAAATCAAAGAAAATCAAAAGCAGTTTTAAGGATGCCCCCCACAATGAACTGAAGGAGAAAGGAGGAACAAAAACCTCAGAAGACTTTTGATTATTTTTTTGCTCAGCCCTGTTTTTCTGACCAAAAATGGTTTCAGCCCAGCTTTATGGAAATGAATGAGATACAGGTCTAAGAAAAACACTTTCTAGAACAAATGAGCATCAGATCCCCCTTAAGAAGAAACGAGTTATATTTAGATTGGATTTGACTTGGAAGACTCATTTCCATATGAAGCTATGATGACAGGAGCTTTATTAAACTCTGGTCAACCCTGTTTAAGTTTTTGCCTAATTAGAGGGAGAAAGATGACAGGCCCAGCTACCTACCCTACATTTTCTTCCTTGAAAGTGTGCCCACCAAGAAAAGTTGAGAGGTTTGCCAATGTGCTGGGCATATGTCTGAAGAGCATGCAAAATACTCCATCTGTGTCCAAAACAAGTCATCATGATTTTTTTAAGGGAATTGAAACTACTCAAGAGAAAGTAAGAGGCAGGGAGCAAGTGTCCTGGATCAAAAGGGACAATAATATGAGTTTTCAAATTCTTTCTTCACAAAGGGACATTCATCTGATGTCCCTCCATGTCTCTCAATTGACCAATGTTTCTTGTTGATAATGGTACCTGAACACCAAGACAGGAGGGCCATAAGTGGATAGTCCTTGAGTTGTGACCACAGTTGGAACTAGAATTTCCATTGCTAACCAAGGTGGTTGTTAAGTGACTTGCACCCAATTTTATGACCTCTTTTGCCGTGGTTCTTAAGTGAATCATTGCAGTTGTTAAGTGAATGGTGCAGTCGTTAAGCAAATCTGGCTTACCCCGTTGACTTTACTTATCATAAGCCAGCTGGGAAGGTCACAAATGGTGATTACAAGATGTTAAGTTGGCTGCAACCATCATAAATACACGCTAGTTGCCAAGTGCCCAAATTTTGATCGCATGACTGTGGGGATGCTGCAATGGTCGTATGTGTGAAGACCGGTTTTAAGACACTTTTTTCAATGCCACTGTAACTTTGAGCAGTTGCTAAACAGATGGTTGTAAGTCAAGGACTATCTGTAATGTTCTACCCTAACACCTAAACCTAAACTTTAGCTTAACCTTTTGTGCAATCCAGAGCTCTAAGCGTTCTGATTCAGCAACCGTGAAGTCCACGTTGGTCAATATTTCAGGTCCAGAAATAGAGATGTGGTTGGAACAATCATTAGTTATTTCCTTGGGGTGATAGACCCGAAAAATAAAATCCAGTAATCAGGTAATACAATAAGCAGAAGCTCATAAAAGGAAAAGATATAGCAAGACTATAAGGCCAAATTCACTGCAGTGCTTCCTAACGGTGATCAATATTGTGCAGAATTTAGCTGTTTTCCCAGAGATAACAGTCCACTAATAAAAATAGTCTGATCCACTAATAAAAAATATTACCTCCTCTACTGGACGAAACACTTAGTGGGGTGAGGGGATGGGTAGTTTGGAGGGTCAAATAGCATCAAGAGGACAGTGAAGCAATCCAGGAACAAATGTTTCAAGGGTTTCATATATTTATTTATCCATTTATTAGATTTATACCCCGTCCATCTTGCCATCGACAACATTCATGGATATAGAAAATGGAAAGCATGATTGCAACTTCTAGCCTAGAAGGTAGAGATTCCAAATGAGGGATCTTGGTGCTCTGTGAGGTTGCTTGTTTTCTTGCAGACGTTTCATTACCCAAATTAGGTAAAAGCCATCAGTGCTCACAGAGCACTGATGATGTTACCTAGTTTGGGTAATGAAACATCTGCAAGAAAACAACCAAGCTCAGTGAGCAACAAGGACCTCTCATTTCAATCCTGAGCTACAAATGTTCTCCTTTATTAGAGATCTCAAATCTTAATGAGTAATCTTCTCCACTATGTATGTCATGCAATTTTTTAAAATGAGGATTAATATTCTTGGCTCAAGTCCTAAGGGACAGTCTTTGGAACTGGGGGTAGCCCAGTAGCTGGATCTTGCTGTTTTGAGAGCTGATACCAAGCTGAGTTGCATTTCCTTCCTTCCTCCCAGACACGGCAAGGAACACAGAAATGCTTTCATGATTTACATATTAAAAGCAATCTGTTAGACCCAACTGTTCCAGGATTGCACAACAGAAATTCCACTGCTGAAAAACATAAACAGAGGCAAACAGTCAGAAGGTCCTAAGTCCAAAGCTGTGTGGAAGTACCCACAGTGGCAATTCTATTAGACTTCTGGGTTTTCCGATCCAGCAACTGAGCAATAGATATTATCCGTATTCCCCAAAATAAATAAAAAAAACATTTATTGGGCTATGAGTTCCCTGTAAGATTAGAGTAGCAAATCAAAGCTTTTCAGGTTGTGTGTTTGTGTATCTGTTTGAGTGTGTGTGTGACTACTAGCTGGATTCACACAATCCATAATTTAGTTTCTAAACTTCTAAACGCTGCTTTGATCCATAAATTAAAGACATAGGTTTGCACAGCACACTAATCCTCATAACCAAACCTAAGATTAACACTAACCTATGTTTATCATAATATATGAACACAGCTTCTAACTAACCTCATTAAACTAACCATAGTTTTAACTAACGTGGTCAACCCATGTTGGGCGAACACAGCAACATGGTCAATGAAAATATGTCAAGTGATTTTCCTATAGAAAATAAAATGATACCTGGTCTATAACTTTCATTTGTACCTAGGAGTACTCATCTCAAACGATCTAAGCCCCAGAGCTCACTGTAACAGCATTGCCAAAAAAGCATTAAGAGTTGTTAACTTAATTTTGCAAAGCTTCTTTCTCCGGTAACATTGTACTACAAACTAGGGCATACAAAACCTTTGCCAGACCAATTCTCGAATACAGCTCGTCTGCCTGGAATCCACACTGTATATCGCACATTAATACAATTGAGTGAGTCCAGAGGTATTTCACAAGAAGAGTACTCCACTCCTCTGCTCACAATAGAATACTTTATGCCACCAGGCTTGAAATTTTGGCCTTGGACAACCTAGAACTACGCCGCCTATGGTCTGACCTAAGCTTAGTACACAAAATTGTCTGGTACAACATTCTACCCAGGGGTGGGTTCTGCTTTTCTTCACTGCTGGTTCGCTCAGTGATGTGCCGCGCATGCACAGTGCTTAAAAAAAGCTTCTGCGCATGTGAAGAAGCAAAAAACAAGATGGCGGCGCCTATGGCGCTGCCGAAAGAACCGGTTCGGGGGTGTGGCAGGCCTGGGTTGCTGCCGGTTCTAGCGATCCAGGCCACCAAGTTACTATTGGTTCTATAGAACTGGTCCGAACTGGGAGGAACCCACCTCTGGTCCTACCGGTCAATGACTACTTCAGCTTCAACCGCAATAATACATGGGCAAACAATAGATACAAACTCAAGGTAAACCGCTCCAAACTCGATTGCAGAAAATATGACCTTCAGCAACAGAGTGGTCAATGCCTGGAATGCACTATCTGACTCTGTGGTTTCATCCCCAAACCCCCAAAACTTTAACCTAAAACTGTCTACCGTGGACCTCACATCATTCCTAAGAGGTCTGTAAGGGGCGTGCATAAGCGCACCAACGTGCCCATTGTCCCTGTCCTACTGTCCCCCATTTATTCGTATCCATTTCATGTATTAATAACCATGTTTATACCTATATCTGTTTTCTCGTACATGTTTGACAAACTAGATAAATAAATAATAAATAAAAATATTGCCAGAACACATTTTCCATGCTGATGGGAGTTATGTTTTATAACATTTGGAAATCTATACACCATGAGAGAGAAATCTGCTTGGAGCTATAGAAACCTACAGAGTTTTTCAAAACTGATAGTGATGCAAAAGAAAGGAAACAGAAAGGATAAACATTTTAAATCAGCCCTATTTATATACTTTTCTTAAAGGAAATAAACCCTGACTGTTCTTTGGAAGGACAGATCCTGAAGCTGAAGCTGAAATACTTTGGCCAGAAGAGTTGGAGAAGAGAGGATTCCTTGGAAAAGACACTCATCTTTTGGGAAAGATGGAAGGCAAAAGGAGAAGGGGATGGCAGAAGATGAGATGGTTAGATAGGGTCATTGATGAAATGAATATGAATTTGGGCAAACTCCGGGAGACAGTGGAGGACAGGAGGGCCTGGCATGCTATGGTCCATGGGATCATGAAGATTTAGACATAATTTAACAACTAAACAACAACTTGCCAATCAAGTATAACTGGACTTTCTAGTTTTTCTTTGAAGACATTTTGCTTCTCATCTGAGAAGCTTCTTAGGTTTCTACTATGATTTGATTGCTTATTTGTACCCGGACTATCATTAAGTGTTGTACCTTATGATCCTTGACGAACTTATCTTTTCTTTTATGTACACTGAGAGCATATGCACCAAGACAAATTCCTTGTGTGTCCAATCACACTTGGCCAATAAAGAATTCTATTCTATTCTATTCTATTCTATTCTATTCTATTCTATTCTATTCTATTCTATTCTATTCTATTCTATTCTATTCTATTCTATTCTATTCTATTCTATTCTATTATTCTATTCTATTCTATTCTATTCTATTCTATTCTATTCTATTCTA
>QLTV01004403.1:1887453-1903502 GCA_003457575.1 Thermophis baileyi
CCACCTGCTTCTGTTAGTACACTCCGCAGAGGGGGCTCCAGTTCCCTCCCCCGGCTCCCCCATTCTCACCAACACAACCAATCAGACATACTCTTCCATTCACAGTCAAACCAGACAACCCACCACATTCACACACAAAACATGGCTAAAATTGCTAAAAACTGGCCACCAAAAAAGAAAATTGCATTGTAAATGCAACCCTAGGTTTCTTGTTGTAAATGCAACCCAAGATGGTTTAAAAGGGTAGTCTATAGGGAAATAAATTGTCAGAAAGAAAACACCACTTTGATATGGGCTGTCGTTAAGACCCATGAATGTAACTTGCCCATAAAACATCTCATATCCAGCAAGGCCTGCAGAACACTGAGCTGGTGGGACACAAACAAAGTCACCAAAGTTTTGGTTATCATTTTTTCTTCTGTCCTTAATAGAATTTTGTCCAGTTCTTCTTGTTCTTTTTGGAATCCGTATTGTACTAAATCTTTTTTTATACCTAGACTATATTTGTAAGTAATCTATTTCTACAGTATTTCTATTCCTAACGATTTCAGTTCCTGGTTTGATTTAAGTTTCTCTTGCTCATCTAATAGTTCTTTATATGTCACTATCTTGTTGAGATCCAATACGTTCGGGTAAATTATTGCCTCCATGGTAGATAGCCATTTTGGAATTTTGGTATAATGATTCCCCTTAATTTTCAGTCACATGTCCCATGTCAGGCCGAAGCTATTTTATTTGGGATCTTAGGCCTGCCACACTTTATACTATTCTACTATGACATTTCTATTGTTGATATTCTTTTGTTTTTAAGTATAATCCAATCTTTAAGCCATGTTACGGCTGCCGCTTGGTAGTAGAGTTCCCAATCTGGGAGTCCAAATCCTCCTCTACTTCTATTGTCCTGTAATAATTTCAGTTTTATTCGGGCCTTTTCCCCTAGCCAAATAAATTTCAGAATCATCTTGTTTAGTTCTAGATAAAAAAAAATTCCCAAGTTTTATTGGTACTGTTTGAAATAAGAAGAAAATTTTGGGTAGAATATTCATTTTTATGGTTGCGATTCTTCCAATTAATGAAATTTGTAGTTTCGCCCAATTTTCCAAATCCTTTTGTATTTTTTGTATTAATTTAGTATAATTATCTTTTATTGAGGTGCATTTTGCTGTCAACCAAATTCCTAAATACTTAACTTTCTTTACAATTTGAATTCCCAATATCTCCTCCAGTTTCTTATTTTGGTGATGTGTGAGATTTTTTGTTATTATCTTTGTTTTTTCCTTATTTATTTTTAATCCTGCTACCTTACCACATTTCTCTATCTCCTGAATTTGTATCGTTCCTGATTTGAGGGGTTCTTCAATAATGAAAGCCATATCATTGGCAAATGCCTGTGTTTTGTATTCTTCTTTCTTGATTCTTAAACCCTTTATTTCTTGATTGACCCTAACCTGAGTCAACAGCACTTCTAAGGATAATATAAATAAAAGGGGCGATAGTGGGCACCTATTAGACAAAGATTATCCCATTTTAATTCTATTATTTTTCTATGTAATTTAGAATAAAAAAATTTCTGATTGATATTTGGTGCATAAATTATCACTAAAAGAATTCGTTTTTGACCTGATGTTATTTTTGCCATTAATATTCTGCCTTCTTCATCTACATATATCAAACTCGGATTTAACCAATCTTTTATATATACCACAATACCTCTTTTTTTTGTTTGGGCCAATGCCAAATGTAATTTCCCTAGTTTGGGGCATTTTAAAATACTGCCATATTTTTCTTTGATATGCACCTCCTGCAAACAGGTGATATCCATATTTTGTCTCTGAAGGCTCGTCAATATTCGTTTTCATTTGATTGGGGAATTCATGCCATTGATGTTTAGTGATAGCATATTAATTTCTCCTTCCTCCATCTTATTGCTTGTGTAATGCTTTTGGACCTCCCTTTGCTCTTATCTCTGTTTGTGCTCTTGTTCTGGCTCCTTCCCTTTCATATCATTCTGTTTTCCTTCGTTCTCTTAGGTCTTGTTCCGAAAATTTTCCCTCTGATATTTGGTCCTCTTGACTTCTGTTTTCCGTCTCCTCTCTACTATCATGTTCTTCATCCCCTGCTAAGTAGTGTTCGTAGAACTCTTGTGCCTTTTCTAGGGAGTCTATTCTAAATTTCTTCTCCTGCCAAGAAATCAGCATACCCTCTGGAATAAGCCACCTAAACATAACTTTATATTTAATCAATTGGGTAGATAAAAAGTGGTAGTTTCTTCTTTTTTGCCTAACTCTTCATAGTATTTGTCTCAGTGTTAGTATTTCTATTCCCTTATATACCAGAGGGTCATCCCTTGTTTTACTATAAATTTCATCTCTAATTATTTTTTTCGTAAACCTTACGTGTACCTCCTTGGGGAGTTTATGTCTACGTACATAATTTGTGTGAATCCTGTAGACCTCGTCTAACTCGTTAAGAATCTCTTGTTTGCTTTTCTTCAGTGTATCTGCTAATATTGCTGCAATAAGCTCTGGGAGGTCTTCTTTGTTTTCTGGAATGTTTTCAGAAAGAATGCTGACTTCTCCATTTCAAGGTGTGAAATTGCCTCCTCTAAATCTCTATTTACTGCCGTTAGTTTACTTTCTGTCACTTCCAATTTTTTTTCCGTCTGCTCTGTTCCGGCTTCCACTGTTTTTATTTTCTGTTCATTTCTTGCTATTGTCTCCTGAATTGTTCCTATTTTGTCATCTAGTTTGCGAATATCACCTTTCACCTCTCCCATTTCACTTTTTATTTCTTCATGGTTTCTAGTTATTGCTTCCTGCATCTTCATCATTGTTTCTTGTATCAACGTTAACGTCGACTGCACACTTTACAGGTTTGTAGTGGAACCTGATTTCTCTCCTCCCAACATGCTTTCCACTGAACATTGTTCTGAAGGGGAGGCTATTGTCGAAGTTGTTCCCCCCCCACTTTTGTGATTGTTGTTGTCATACTTGTCATCTTAAAGATTTTTAAAAAGTTGTTCCACACTACCATATAACCAGATTGCCCCTAATTTTCCTTATCTCTCTCTCCCTCTTCTCTACGCCTAATATATATCCACTGGCTTTCTTCTCTGGTCGTACTTTCCAAAACTAATACTATATACTGTATTAAATATCTCTATCTAAGTATGTATCCAAATATGTAAATACAATTCTAAATATACCTTACCTAGGGCTAATATATTTCCTCTATATAAATACAATATATATATCATAAATATACTAAATGCCATAAATGCCATAAACACTCAAAAATTAGATCTATAATATCTCTATCGTTTTAACTTAAGTTTAACTGTTAACACAAATGTCATTTAATAACTAATTTATCAAATTCAAATTCATGAGTTTCTAAACAATCATGTATAAAAATCTATCAAGTTTCAAAGGACCAATTGTATATTTAATATTTTCTTAAGCTAGTTTTCTCTTTTCTATATTTATAAAGTTAGCTTATAATATTAATAGTATTAGTTTTCCTTCATCAAATTTTATAAATGACAGCATATATACTGTATACCTTTATACATTTACCTATTTATAATATGTATTTATAATACAATACCAGATAGTCTAAAGGCAGAATGAAATATACAATAAATCTATATAGAAAATCAAGTCCAGATAAAAATCATATAAAAGATTATATCTGATATTACTATAAGATATATTTCAATATATACAATATATTACAAAATATTATAAAGATGAGTCTTCTTAAACTTTTAGCTTAAATACCAGGAGACCACCACTGCTGATGTTTGTTTTTGGTCTCTAGCTAACTCCGTCTTCTTCTTTGACTCTGCACCGCTCTGCACTTCTCAACAGTTTTTTTCCTTTTCCAAGATGTCGTCCCCCTTCAATTTAGCACAGTCAGCCACTGTTCTCTCTCTCCCAACCACTTTCTCTTCTCCAAGCCACGTACTTAAATCTGTCCTCATCCAAAATTTACAATTTTTCTTTAATCCTTCAATGAAAGCCCATCCAACTCTCTCTGTCACCTTCCACGCCAACCTCTTCTTCAATATCAAACTTTACTGTACTGTCACTGCTCCCACTGCCAACTCGCCACTTTTCACCTTCTCGGAGTCTCGCTCATCCGCTTCTTAACACATTCTTCCACCACCAAAGCAGAGAGTTTTTATAGCATCAAAGTTCTAATTCGTTCCTCCTCACCGATAATCCAAGCTGTTTTATCTCTCTTCTCTTCCCACTCGAGCATTCGGGTCGACACGCCTCCAGATCGGCCATTAAAGGCCGATTTCTTTCACGCCTGATCCGAGGAGTCCCTCTCGCTTTTTCAGGAGATCGCCCTTCTCCCTGAAAGCTTCAAATTATCCCCTCTATACTGTTGCTCCCTCCAGGAGCAAACCTTGCCCGAAGGCCTCAGAAAAATCGGGCAAGCTGAACGGAGCCCCGCTCGCTTGCACCACGCCGGCATGATGTCACCGCCGGAAGTCCTTGCCATCTCTTCTTAATCTCTTCTGCCTCTGTTAGGTCCCTGCCATTTTGGTCCTTTATCATACCGATCTTTGCATGAAACGTTCCCTTCGTATCTCCAATTGTCTTGAAGAGATCTCTGGTCCTCCCTATGCTATTGCTTTCTTCTATTTCTTTGCACTGTTCATTTAAGAAGGCATTCTTATCTCTTCTAGCTGTTCTCTGGAATTCTGCATTCAATTGGGTGTATCTTTCTCTTTCTCCCTTGCCTTTCGCTTCCCTTCTTTCCTCAGCTATTTGTAAAGCTTCCTCAGACAGCCATTTTGCTTTCTTGCATTTCTTTTTTTGGGGGATGGTTTTAGTTGCTACCTCTTGTACAATGTTGCGAACCTCCATCCATAGTTCTTCAGGCACTCTGTCTATCAGATCTAATTTCATAAATCTATTTGTCACCTCTACTGTATATTCATCAGGGATATGATTTAGTTCATACCTGAGTGGCCTAGTGTTTTCCCCTACTTTCTTCAATTTATGCCTAAATTTTGCAACGAGAAGCTCATGATCCGAGCCACAGTCAGCTCCTGGTCTTGTTTTTACTGACTGTATAGAGCTTTTCCATCTTTGGCTGCAGAGCACATAGTCAATCTGATTTCTGTGTTGATCGTTTGGTGATGTCCATGTGTAGCGTTGTCTCTTGGGTTGTTGGAAAAGAGTGTTTGCTATGACCATCGTATTCTCTTGACAAAATTCTACCAGCCTGTGCCCTGCTTCATTTTGTACTCCAAGGCCAAACTTGCCTGTTATTCCGGTTATCTTTTGGCTTCCTACTTTAGCATTCCAATCCCCCATGATGATAAGGACATTATTTTTTGGTGTTAATTCTATAAGGTGCTGTAGGGCTTCATAGAACTGGTCAATTTCATCCTCTTCAGCATCAGTGGTTGGGGCATAGACTTGGACTACTGTGATGTTGAATGGTTTGCCTTGGATTCGAACTGAGATCATTCTGTCATTTTGGGGATTATATCCCAGTATTGCTTTGCCTATTCTTTTATTGAATGGTCTTGCCCGCAGTAGTATACCTGATGGTAATCTGAATTAAATTGACCCATTCCTGTCCATTTTAGTTCACTGATTCCTAAGATGTCGATGTTCAGTCTTGTCATCTCTTGTTTGACCACGTCCAGCTTGCCTTGATTCATGGATCTTACATTCCAGGTTCCTATGGAGAAAAGATTTTTACAGCATTGGACTTTCCTTTCACCACCAGATACATCCACAGCTGAGCGTCCTTTCAGCTTTGGCCCAGTCGCTTCATTCTTTCTGGCGCTACTAGTACTAGCCCTCTACTCTTCCCCAGTAGCATTTTGGACACCTTCCGACCTGAGGGGCTCATCTTCCAGCATCATATCTTTTTGCCTTTTGGTACTGTCCATGGGGTTTTCATGGCAAAGATACTTGAGTGGGTTGCCATTTCCTTCTCCAGTGGATATATAAGAAGCAAATACACATTTCTTCTTGCACAAAGAACAAAATTAAGAAATGATTATGATGTCTTTGTCCATCCAGGCAGCTGGCTTTGGATGCTTCTCTTAAACATCTGAATTTGAATTTGACTGAGTTTCTGGGGTCAATTTTGACTTGGTCTTTTCCCTCCCACTTAACAACCATGGCAAAAAAAAAACCACACTCATAAATTGGGTATGATTAACTTAACAATCACCTTGCTTAGCAATGGAAATTCTGGTTCCAACTGTGGTCATAAATTGAGGACTACCTGTGCTATCCACGTGGATGGGATTTCTGTAGATTCTGTATTCATCCCAGACTTATGTTAAAGATGCCTTAATGAAATCTGTGTACTTCCTGCTTCCTTCCTTTTGCCTGGTTGCATGGATTAATGCAGGAACCCATGGAGTGCTAATTTTAAAACCTTTCATTCATTTTGTTTTGTTTCAGCTCCCTTGGAGCAATCTTTAATGACAGTGCTACATCAGTTAGCCTCAGTTACCAGGGCTCTGCAAAGCTTCAAAAGAGCATTTTCATTGTTTTGAGGAAGCTTCAAGAAAAGCTGTCATTCAAAGCTCTTCCATAAAGCAAGAAGGAGGTTGCCATGTTTCCTTATGTTTTTCCAACAGCCTCCTTGTAAGTGAATGTAAACCTGACTGTGGGAATCCTGAAGGAATGAGCAAGCCGTAGCAGAAATTTTATGTGTCTCTCACCTCAGGGTTTATACTCATTTACACTCTCACTCACTCACACAAGTCCAAAAACACTAGAAGCCTGGCACGTTGACAAATTAGCCATCAATAGTCACATACTGCACAAAAGAGACAATCAACAAGCCAAAAAGGGAACAGAAAGACCAAAACACCTCCCCACCAACAATCAACACCCAGATGAGCATAGATTAACTCCAAGTTTAACATCAGACCAACAATCAAGTAAACAATACCCCAATCAAGGAACTGCCAAATAAATCAACAATAAACAGCCAAAGACTCTCTAAGACCACCCCCATCAAAACTGACAGGGCAAGCCACTAAAATATAAACTGAGAGTGTTCGATCGGGCGATGGAAGAGGCAAGACACGGCTTAGAACTTGGTAACAGTAACCTTTATTGTTTGACAGCTCAGTAACCCAACCAAGCTCCGGTCTGACAGCTTGCCCTTTTATAGGGAGCTGTCAGACTGCTTGGCCAATCAGGTTTGAGTATTTTCCCGCCATAATGAGTGAAGCCTACGCTTCATCTGTGATGAATACTTAACACCCCTCCCCACTTGGTTTGGTCCTTGACCAATCAGGGTTGCTTGCTGAATGTAGTCCCGTAAGTACGTTTCACGAGACGAGTACTACACTCCTCAGTTCGCAACAGAATACCTTATGCAACCAGACTTGAAATTTTAGGCCTAGAAAACTTAGAACTACGGCACCTTCGATCTGACCTAAGTGTAACACACAAAATTATCTGCTACAATGTCCTACCTGTCAATGACTACTTCAGCTTCAACCGAAACAATACACGAGCTCACAATAGATACAAACTTAATGTAAACAGCTCCAAACTTGATTGCAAAAAATTCGACTTCAGCAACAGAGTGGTCAATGCCTGGAATACATTACCCGACTCTGTAGTTTCTTCCCCAAACCCCCAAATCTTTAACCTTAAACTGTCTACCATTTTTTTTAAAAAAATAGTTTTTATTGAAAAGTGTTAAAAAAGAACAAACATATAATGTGTATATACATATGTACATAATCACATAAAAAACACAAACAGAACTACAAACAAAAAGCAAAAAAAAAAAAAAAGAAAAAACAAACCTAACAAACCTAACACCACAAATTACAACAAGACATAAACTGTCTACCATTGACCTCACCCCATTCCTAAGAGGTCTGTAAGGGGTGTGCATAAGCGCACCAGTGTGCCTACCGTCCCTGTCCTAAAGTCCCCATGTGTTCGAAAATATGTACTCGAAAAATAAGTTCTCAAAACTATGTTTGTACTTATTATATACTCATATTAATATTTATACTTTACCTGTAATCATATACATGCTTGACTAAATTAAATAAATAAATAAATAAATAAATAAATAAATAAATAAATAAATAAATAAATAAATAATAAAATAAAGTAGGCAGGGTGTTGGCGTGGTCTACTTGACCTGCGCACTTTAGTTGGTTCATCGAAGTCTGCTTGATCGGACTGGATTATTGTTGTTTCCGGTTGTTCCAATGGAATCTTCTGGGCGTCGACCTGGGCCGTGGCCGCCTGGTTTGGGCCCTCCTCTCCGATCGTTCCTCGCTGGATTCCTGGTTCCTCAGGTGGGTTAACCCATTGCAAGGTCGGGTTAGAGACAGCTTTAGTTATTATTTTACGTTGTAGTCTAGGGCTTTCAGGGTTTTGCCGCTGGTCGGATTGAGTTGTCTCTGGTGGCCTTGGGATAGGAATTTTGATTCGTCCCTGTAGTTGGTCTATGTGACGACGCCATAGCCTCCC
Organism: Thermophis baileyi; assembly: GCA_003457575.1. Lineage (NCBI taxonomy): Eukaryota > Metazoa > Chordata > Lepidosauria > Squamata > Dipsadidae > Thermophis > Thermophis baileyi. The sequence continues at coordinate 1,895,943 of QLTV01004403.1, forward strand.
GTCTTCTAATTCAATTCTGTATGACTTGGGCCCTGTTATTTCAACCACCCTGCCAGGTACCCAGAGGGTTCCCTCTGTGTAATTGTGGGCATAAACCTTGTCCCCTATTGTAAAACTCCTAGTTTTACTGGTTGAGTCTGGTGGAGTTTGTGCTATGTAGTTGGGGTGAAGGCGGTTTAATTGTGACCTGAGTCGGCGGCACATTAATAATTCCGCGGGGCTTCTGTTGGTGGTGGCACTGGGTGTGATGTGTTGGATCATCAGAAATTTGTCAGTTCTGGCCTGCCAATCCCCGGGGCCCATTCTAGCTAGGGCTTCCTTAGCTGATTGTACCATTCTTTCCGCCAGTCCGTTACTGGCCGGATGGAATGGCGCGACAAGGGCATGCCTGACCCCTTGTTCAGCTAGAAATATTTCAAATTGTGTGACGGTGAACTGGGGTTCGTTGTCAGAGACCAGTACTTCTGGCAGGCCGTGAGTAGCGAATAAACGCTGTAATACTCGGGTGACTTCCTCCGCCGTGATTGAGGGCATCATGATGACTTCCAGCCATTTCAAATAAGCGTCCATGACAATAAGGAAATTTTGGCCTTTTACTGGCTCCGCGAAGTCAATGTGGACCCTGGCCCATGGTGCTTTGGGCGTTTCCCATTCCTGGACTGGGGCAATGGGCGGAGCAGCTCTGGATTCCTGGCAAGGGGTGCAAGTGTCCACCCAGTTGGCTATTTTCTTGTCCATGTTAGGCCACCAGACATAACTCCTTGCCAGCACCTTCATCCTGATTATTCCGGGATGCCCCTCATGCAAAACCTCTAGCACTGTTTTTCGCAGTTGACGGGTACTATGACCCATTCCCCCCATAGTAAACAACCCCTATTTACAGACAGTTCATGTTGGTGCATAACAAACAGTTGCAGTTCCCCCTTAAATGGACCCCCCGGCCACCCCCTCCAGACCCATTGCTGAATTTGTGCCAAGGTTGCGTCTTTGGCAGAATATCTGGCAATTTCAGCTGCAGTGATTGGGCCAGTGGCAATCTCCTCAATCAGGAGGACTGAAGATGCCAGGGCAGGGTCTTCCAGCAGATCGGGCAGGGGGCACCTGCTGAGGGCATCCGCGTGGCCCAGGGACCGCCCCGGCCGGTGTAGCAGTTTGTAGCTGTATGCTGCTAGGAAAATGGTCCACCTAGTCATTCTAGGCGACAATACAGTCGGGGTTGGGCGGTCCCCAGCCAGTAAACCCAACAGGGGTTTATGGTCCATTATAAGTTCGAAGTCTCTGCCGTACAAATATTCGTGAAAACAACGGAACCCAGCAACTGCAGCCAGAGCTTCTCTGTCCAGCTGGCTGTAGTTCCGTTGGGCAGCAGACAGAGTTCGGGAGTAAAATGCAATGGGCGCCTCGGTGCTGTTTGGCATCCGGTGGCTGAGCACAGCCCTGACCCCAAACGGTGAGGTGTCACAGGTCAGAATTAGGGGCGAGTTGTATTGGATCAGGATGCTGTCCGAGGACAGAAGTCTTTTCACTGCTGCAAACGCAGCGGCTTCAGGCAGGCCCCATTGCCAAGTGGCCTTCTTATCGAGTAGCCAGTGAAGTGGTTCTGCTACCGTCGCCTTCTGTGGCAAGAAAATGCTATAAAATTTCAGGAGTCCCAGAAATGCCTGGAGCTCCGTTTTGGTCCTAGGGATGGGGGCCTCTTTTATTGCTTTAACCTTGCTTTCAGTGGGGTATATTCCTGAGCCATTGATCTGATAGCCCAGGAATTCAACTTCCAGGACTGCAATCAGGCACTTTTCTTTTTTGACTCTGAGCCCGGCTTCCCGGAATCGAGAAAAAATGACTTTTAAGCGGTCAAGGAGCTTGGCATCTTCCGATGTCCCAGGTGTAGGGATTTCCATGCCTTCCTTTATGGGAGGTCACTTTGCACCTGGGACATCGGAAGAAGCCCTGCGAGGAGACGCTGCTGCCGATGTGCAGGAAATCTCCCCCCCACCTGCAGATCGTCCTTTCAAAGAGGAGATTCACCAGGATGAAGAGGTGGCTGGAGGCGGCGTTTGCTTCAGGTTGGGCTTTCTTTCCAAGGGGAGGGGGACGATCTGGGGAGTGAGAGATTTAGGAAGCCTGGGCTGGTGGGTGGTTTCTCCAGCGAAGCATCTGATTCATCCCCAGGGGTGAGCGTCTTCAATGAACTTTGCTCTGTTTGTCTGTGTCTTGCAGGCAGCAGCATCGGCAGCGTCTCCTCGCAGGGCTCCTTCCTCCTTCTTTCTGGTCTGATTCTCAAATATTTCAAGCAAAACACTGCCGAGAGAGGGAAGTATCTCTTCCCCCTTCTTCACCAAACTTTGCATGTAGGCAAGGCTCAGGGGTGGGTTCCACTTACCTTCTCCACCGGTTTGCATCGCGACATTCCCTCGCGCAATTTTGCTTCCGCACATGCTCAGGAGCTGCAATCAGCCCGAAACACAGCTGAGGAGCTGATNNNNAGCCGTGCTTCGGGTGAAGGAATAAAGGTCAGTATAAATCCGGGGGTGGGCGGGAGGGCCCTTTTTCAAGCAGCAGAAGAGGAAAAACCTTCCAAACAGTAAACAATTCACAAAAAATTCACAAAAAAAGATGGCACCAGCCGATCCACTTCAGTGACATCACCAGCGGGTTGCTACCGGTTTGGGCGATCCAGTCCGAACCGGGAGGAACCCACCCCTGGCAATGCTCCTTAATCCGTGGCTGCTGGCTCCCTCCCTTTGTGCTTTTTATATACATACTGACATACCCACCCTGCCTGGGGATGCCGTTTCCCCTCCCAAGACTCCATTTCCAAGGAAAGAAGAGAGCTGGGGCGGCACTGGACTTTTCCCCTTCCTGGATCCCCTCAGCCTGAACTTTGCTCCTGAAAGCCTGAGGGCCATTTCTCTGCTTGAGCTCCGCCAGAGCTTGGTTCTGGGAGAGACCCTTGGAGAGCCGAACGGGGGATAAGGGCAAGGGGAAGGTGATCGCTTCCCCTTTGCCTTCTCTCCCAAAAGCGCTCCTCAGGTGCAGCCACTTCTGAAGCAGGAAACTCGTGCCTCGCACCGGCCTTCCAAAGGGTACCGTACTGGGCCACGTGGCTCGGGATGAAATAACGGTAAAAAAAATTGTGGATAGCTGCTGCTACAGTACCCTTCGGAAGGCCGGCGCATGGGGTGCATTGCTTGGCCTCCTGCTGCTTTTGTGGCTGCAATCGATGGCAAAAGTGGCTGCGCTTGCTGGAGGCACCGGCCGGAGCGGCACCCATGAGGCAGCTGTTCTGTGGATGGGATTGCCTGCTGTGACTGTCACCGTTAGGTAAGGAGGGCGCTAGGCCTGTGGGGTGTGTCGCTTGGCCTCCAGCTTCTTTTGCAGCTGCAATTGGCTGTAAAAGTGGCCACACTTGCTGGAGGCGGCGGCCTGAGCAGCACCCGCAAATCAGCTGTTTCGTGAATGGCGGCCGGAGTGGCTCAGCTGATCTGATTAAGGGGCCGAGAAGCCCTGAGATGACCGGGGAAGGGAAGAGCTGCCTCCTGTGTTGGCCACGCCCACCCCTTCACTAGGGCTTATTTTCGGGGGAGAGCGTATATTTATGCCCACCCCAAAAATCAGGCTTGGCCTTATTTTCGGGACATGTCCTATTTTTGGGGAAACATGGTATTTGGCAACCCCAGTTTTTCTATGGTCAAAAAGTATGGAGAGATTACTTTTTCCTTCTCTTTATATTGTAAACATCAATGCAACATTTCTCTTTGGTTTTTTGCCTCAATTTTTTTCATTCAATCTCAATACATACATTTTTTTGACAAGTAAGGGGTGCTTCTTTACTCATTAGTTAATTCTTGAATGATAAGAGATTATTGAGTTTGAAGCTATCACTACCAAATGGATACAACTGATTTGGCTCCATGGTACATGGTTTTGAAGAGGGTTGGATTTTTATTTTTATTTTTGATTGAAAAGACATTTAAATATCCAGACTGAAACTCATAATGGGACAGTTTCTCATGCACTTTAATTTGCTACAATTCAATTTTATTGTTGATAATTTGGCAGGAAAACATTTGCAACATAGATAGTGGTGTTCATTTTAATTCAGAGGGAAGTGTGCAATGGGCATGTATTTTTAATTGTTTATATATAAAGAAAAGCAACTTCTCCCCCTGAATCCAAGAGTTGAATGTACTCCAAACATAAATAGCATGTCTATTTCTTTTAAATGTCAAAGAGGAGTTTCCATAAGCATCACAAATGTTGAATTCTGCTCCAAACTTCAAGTTTGTAACATGCACAAATGAATCAATAGGAGATTGAAAATAGATAAAGATTTTTTTTTTAAAAAAGGTTGTTTTTGCCATTGTTTTTGAAAGATGATTAGAGGTTGCTGAGTTTTAGACAGCTCTTCATTGCATAGATTCAAAAATCTTCCTTTGTAGACAGAATTGAATGGTATCACCAACAAGATGATGCACAGTGGATTACTCAGCTTCAGGAATCCACTCAACCAAGACATTTTTCAATAAACTCTATTCCATTCTCCTTACTTCTGCAGTCTCATTCCCCCTTCCTTTCATTAGTCACCATTTCATCATTTAATGGGTTCTGACATCATGCTAAGTCTCAAAAATTCTGAATTTGGCTTAATGTGTTGTGTAAACCTAACAAAGGGTAGCTTCTTCAAGGAATCGTATGTAGCAGTGAGATTGAGCCATTAGAGAATGAAAGTTGAAAATCTAGAGCTTTTTTAAAAAAAATAATCATAGATTTGGTCTCTGTATTTCTGCAGTAGCTTGATCATTTTGGGTTGTTCTATGGTGAATGTAGTCTGGATTCCTGGGAGGGAGGGGCTGCATTCCAGAGGAGCAACAGTTGAGATAGTTTGGTTGGGAGGAAGAGAGTCAAATCAGTCCCTCCCTAAGAGTTACAACATACTGTAGAATAACAGGGTTGGAAGGGACCTTGGAGGTTTTCTAGTCCAACACCCTGCTCGAGCATGAGACCCCATACCAGGGAGGGGTGGAGCCTCCCAGCAACTCCAGTCACAGAGAATGGTCACCTCCATTCCTGTGCTGGTTTTCTCCTTGTTTGTGGGCTCCAAAAGGAGCCAAAGCTGCCCTGTAGGGGCGGTGAAGCTAAGGAGGGACACTCTGTGAGGTCGCAGGAGAGATCGCAATCTCCTGTCGAACCCCAGGGCTTTTTTCCCTTTATGCCACGACGGGAAGAAGAAGCCGTCTAAGATGGCTGCCACAAAGCTGGGAGACAGGACGACCATCTAAGCACAGTGCTGGAGCGAAGTTGGTGGACAGTGTTTGGAACTGGGTGAGAAGAACTTTATTTATTTGAATTCTCAAACCCCCAAAAGACCCCATACCATTTCAGACAGATGGTTGTCCAATCTCTTCTAGAAGACTTCCATTGCTGGAGCATCCATAGTCAAGCCATTCCACTGATTAATTCTTTTCAGCTGTCAGGAAATTTCTCCTTGGTTCTAGGCTGGAGCTCTCTTTAATGATCTTCCAGTTGTTACTTTTTGTCCTGCCCTCAGGTACTTTGGAGAATAAGTTAACCTGCTCTTCTCTGTGATATGTTTAATGGTGCAAGTAATTGCTCTGTTTGGCAAGATTTCTGTCTATAGGTGGGGAACAAGAAAGGAAACTGCTTAGAAGAACCTCAGTGTGTCTTCTTTGGTTTTTGGAGCCTGACATGCTTCCATCTCTCTTCCATGGAATTTCTACCTGCTGCTTTGCTCCAATTATGGGCAAGATGTATATGAAATATATTGCTGCTTTTCTGGAAAGTGAAAAAGAGGGCAGGGGAGAGAAACCAAGTGAAACTCCCAGCTCAGTAATAGTATAATAATAGCCGGGGAAATCTGACCTCTTTCCCTTCTACTTTGGAAGCTAAACCCATCTCAAAAGAGACAAAAATCAAACTTTGTTTATTTTAAAAAAGAAATAATGGAAAAGAGAAAAGGTAAAACCCCTTGTTCAGAGTCATGTAAAAAACTTTCAGTGGTAGAAGAGATGTTGATATCATAGCATCTTAAAAGGAGCAACAAAAATGTCTTCCATGATTTCAAGGAGCAACACACACACACACACACACACACACACACACTGTATTTTGAAAAGTAATACATATAGAATATCGATGAAGATTCTCAATCATCTAGGTAGAGTTGTTTGAAGGTTGTCTGAAGTTGTCTGAAGGTGGAATAATCGCAACTGGACTAATTTTTGTTGTTGTTGTTGTTGTTGTTGTTTTTGTTGTTGTTAGATTGAGAGGCAATTCAAATAATAAATAAATTTGGATATATGTAGACTTTTTTTTTGCTTGTTTGTGCCTTTCAGTCAGTCTTGATGGTCTGGCAACTGCCTGGATAAATCCCCGAAGTTTTCTTGGCAAGATTTCAGATGTAATTTCCTATTCTGGTCTTTGACCATAGTAAAAATTTGATTTCATGATGTGGTTTGGCTTTTCAGGGCTGAGAGAGAGGGACTGGCCCAATGTAGCTTTGTGCCCAATGTAGATCTAGAACTCATGGTGTCCCAATTTCTAGGTTGGCGCCTTAACCACTACATCAGACTGACTCCTTTGGGTTATGTATAGTCATGGGGGATATAATCACCAAATGCAGATGTCTTCAAAACCGTCACCATCTAATCTATTAAATCCTGGAGTTACATGATACCTTAAAAATATAGTCTGAAAAACTAGTAGATATTTCATCCTGCAGATGTGTGACACCACTAGTGCTATCTTTGCAAGCCCTGGAGGAGCCCCGAGTTTGCATAATTAACATTCAGAGGCAAACTGCCAATTTAATTTTAATTTAAAAATTTTAATTTTCCATGGGAGGAAGGGGTAAAATTGACGCATTAAAAAATAGTCAATTGCACGATAAAGCACTTTTAGGAGAAGTTAGATATAGCCCAGCAAGTAGAGGTTATGAGTTGCGTCTTGTTGGGCTTCACATAGAAGGATGCTCAAACATGAACGCAGAGTATTGATTCTTGGCAACTGCCTGGTCTAGAACCTGTAATTTTCTTGGAAGCTTTTTCAGAAGTGGTTGGCCATTGCCTCCTTCCTAGGGCTGGGACTGAGTGACTGACCCAAGGTCACTGTGTTGGCTTAGTGTCTCAGGTGAAACTAGAATTCATGGTCTCCTGTTTTCTAGCTTGAAGCCCTAACCCCTGTATCAAAGTGGGTCTTGTTTCAATGACATCCAGAAATAATTTTATGTATGCAGCTTTAAAAAAAAAAGATTGCCTGGAGAAAGCTTTTCTTCACATTAAACTATGATGGTACTAGTGAAATGGATTGCATTTAACTCACCAGCCTGCTGTATAAATAGAAACTGTCAATCGATATTTGTGAACACCAAATAAACGGCATCTCTCTCTCTCTCTCTCTCTCTCTCTCTCTCTCTCTCTCTCTCTCTCTCCTTGAAGAGCAAATGGGGGTGCGGAAGAGAAACCTTGCTGAATTCCATTCCATTCCATTCCCCCCCCCCCCTCTCTCTCCCTCCTTTAAGAGCACAGGGGGGGGGGGAAGAGG
>QLTV01004403.1:1922363-1962188 GCA_003457575.1 Thermophis baileyi
TGCAGGGTCAGGGTCTACATATTTTAGCAATAGCAATAGCAATAGCACTTAGACTTATATACCGCTTTATAGTGCTTTACAGCCCTCTCTAAGCGGTTCACAGAGTCAGCATGTTGCCCCCAACAATCTGGGTCCTCATTTTACCCACCTCGGAAGGATGGAAGGCTGAGTCAACCTTGAGCCGGTGAGATTTGAACTGCTGAACTGCAGCTAGCAGTCAGCTGAAGTAGCCTGCAGTACTGCACTCTAACCACTGCGCCACCTCGGCTCATATTTTAGGACATATGAAGAAAAAACATTTGCAACCATCCACAAAGAAGATATCTTATGAGCTATTTTTGGAAAAGGATGCTGGTCTGGTCCAGAATACTTTGAACAATGCAGTTAGCTGACATTCCATAGACCCAACAAGGGCGGAGAAATAATTCACCACCTTTATCACCACAGAGTAGGAATGTGGACTTTGACTTGTGTCCAGTCCTTGTCTTTTACTAGCATCACTTCAGGCATTTCTTCACCTGATTCAACTCGGTGTAGCGAGGTTGCTTGCTGGAGTTGGTAGGCAGATAGAGGCTGCTGCGCTATTTCAGAAAGATCTCTATAAATTCAGACCTTTCTTATTTTCTGTGTATTTACCATGACCATCAGGAACACATTTTCTGCTTTGCGGGAATGTGGACCTTAAATGGCATCCTTGTTAGACTGGCAGCTTGATACAATCCTCTGTGCTATTATCAGCAGGGAAGACAGCAGCAGATGGAGAATCGATAAGGATCAACAGAATCACCATTTACAAATAATTGAGGAAATGGAAAAGTGCAGAAAGAAATGCCACATACTGTAATATTTATTCAATCACAAAGCAGACCTTGAATTGCACCCTGCTAGAGAAGTGATACTGCTTCGAAAGACAAGACATATGTCATACATTACATACGTTGTAACTAAGGAAACCGCCTCCATTTCTTCGAATTTCATTGAAATTCTTTTTTCAGTGAGTTAGACTATAATTTCTGAGTCAGATGTTGCAGCCAGATCACCTTTATGTCGGTTCTGAGTCAAATTTATTATGAGTCCAAATACCAGCCTATTTAATCCTGTCCAGAATTGGTGTCTCAACATACATATCAAGTACATCAACACAGTTAAAAAAGAAAAAAAAAAGGCTTTATTTTGTAAAGTTGTTTTAATTTTGAAGCCTTTGTAAATTGAAAGTGGTTCTAACTTTCATTTAATTAAAAAGTTTAGCAAAAAAGAAAAGGTGACGCCTAGGGGCACTTTTCAAAAAGTAAATCAATGGGAAGCTGAGCACATCACAAAACCACACAACTCCCTCTACTTCTGTACAAAATGAAAATTGCAAGTTGTCGCAACTACTGTCAAGTTGAGATTTCCTAACAGAATTGTTTTCCTACTAGTTTTTTGATTCGGGCTGTCCTGAGACTGCCAGCCAATTTGTCAGTCATGGAGTACCAACAATTTGCTTTTTTTTACAATCTCATATATATAGAACAGACAACACATAGCATACTGCGTTGGTGACCTCCAATATTTCTCTTTTCATGTCTCCTCCCTAAAATATTTAATAAATAAATATGGTAAAATCCTGAAGTCCTTAGGTGATAAATTGCAATGAGGAAGAATTCAGACATGGAATACTGCATCCAGTTTTGGTCGCCGCAATGTAAAAAAGACGTGGAGACTCTAGAAAGAGTGCAGAGAAGAGCAACAAAGATGATTAGGGGACTGGAGGCTAAAACATATGAAGAACGGTTGCTGGAATTGGGTATGTCTAGTCTGATGAAAAGAAGGACTAGGGGTGACATGACAGCAGTGTTCCAATATCTCAGGGGCTGCCACAAACAAGAAGGAGTCAAGCTATTCTCCAAAGCACCTGAAGGCAAGACAAGAAGCAATGGGTGGAAACTAATCAAGGAGAGAAGCAACTTAGAACTAAGGAGGAATTTCCTGACAATTAAAACAATTAATCAGTGGAACAACTTGCCTCCAGAAGTTGTGAATGCTCCAACACTGGAAGATTTTAAGAAGAGATTGGATAGCCATTTGTCTGAAATGGTGTAGGGTATCCTGCCAAAGCAGGGGGTTGGACTAGAAGACCACCGAGGTCCCTTCCAACTCTGTTATTCTATTCTTCTACAATGGAAGATAATTAATTCATATTAAAGCTGTATGCGAAGCTGATTCCAGTTTTGCCCTTTGATAGCTCATTCCCTCCCATTGGGCGATTAACTATATATGACTTTTTCCTCCAGCAAAAATGGTATTGATAAGGACTTCTGAATTGTTGCATAATCCTGTTTTCTGTTGGCAGTAGATCATAGCCAGAAGAGTTAAGGAATCTCACAAACAGAGTGTGAAGACAATTATTCTCCTCTCTGATTAGACTGAGGAGCTGATAAACTTTAGAACTTGTCCATCTTTGGTAACTAGATCTCTCTGAAATATGAATGCATTTGTGTCATTTGTATACTCCAAGTAATTTCAAACTATTTTATGAGGGGAAGTAATGCATAGAAAGGGCAGAGAGAAAACCAGAGAGGGCACGGTTTTAAAGGCAATCACTTTGGAACACAACTTTAGAATTAATCTGTGAAGGAGCTCGGATGGAGTAAATTTCATAAGCAGCCTTGAAAAGGAAGATTACTAAGCTGTTGAAGTAGGAGGAAAAAGGGCCCATCTGCAGACATGCTAGAAGATCTTAGCGTGCAAGTGGATGTGCAGGATAAAATTAGTGTTTGTAATAATATGGTCCACCCTGAAGATGTTTTATCCTACAATTAAAATAAAAATAAAATCCAAATAGATAATTTGCATAATAGGTAATTTAAAAAGCTCAATCAATTTAAAACAGGCAAGGTCAAAAATCAGAAAAAGAAACATTTCCCAGAGATAGAGCTTACTGAAAGCAATTCACACACACACACACACACACACACACACACACACACACACACACACACCTCGAACCACTTACCATTTTATATTCACACAGACATATACATAGCCCATATATACAGTATATCTGCTAGATGATACCATCATTTTAAAGTTGAGATGGCTTTAGGGGAAATAAATGATTCCATAATGAATTTTAATTTTGCTCATAAAGCCAGCGACTTGAATAGCACTTCTGAAACTTGTTCAGATGTCTCATGAATGTAGTTTTTAGAATTTCCTCTGCCATGTTTGGAAGTGTAGTCCCAATGTCTCTAGAACAGGGGTGTCAAACTCGATGTCATTGAGGGCCGCATCAGGGTTGTGCTTGATGTGTGGGGGCTGGGGTGGGCACGGCCATGATGGGTGCAGCCAGCTCAACGTCACTCATGTTGGGGGCACCTGTGGAGGCCCGAGTGCTCTGTCAGTGAAAATGGGCTCCTGAGCTCCGTTTTCGGCTGCCACGGCCTCCTGCAACCCTCTGCCAGCGAAAATGAAGCTCGGGAGAGCCGTGTGCTCATCCTTGGAAGCTGTTCCAGGGTCCACAACAACAATATTTCCACCCTAGTCATAGGAAGTATCTGTAGGTTACCTCTGGTCATTGCCCTGTTATATTATAGCAATAGCACTTAGACTTATATACCGCTTCACAGTGCTTTACAGCCCTCGCTAAGTGGTTCACAGAACCAGCATATTGCCCCCAACAATCTGGGTCCTCATTTTACCCACCTCGGAAGGATGTGGAAGGCTGAGTCAACCTTGAGCCGGTGAGATTTGAACTGCCGAACTGCAGCTAGCAGTCAGCTGAAGTAGCCTGCAGTACTGCACTCTAACCACTGCGCCACCTCGGCTCTTATTCTGCAATATTAAAAATATATATTTCTGTCCTGTAATAGAATACATTTTTGTTATCAATTTTCCTGGGAAGGTTTTCAAAACACAACATGCATGGAAATGCTCAGCTGGAAATTTGGATCCAGCCAAGGGCAAGAAGAAAACTCTCAGAACTCCTCCTGTTAAAAATAAAAGGGGGAGAAAAGTACTAAGAATTTGGGGATCATCTATTAATCATGCCATTGCTACTAAGGTAACAATGAAAGTCTTCCAGTGAGAGGGTTTTAAAGGAATTTCCAGCTATACACTGCAGAGGTCCAAGGAGTTCACATCTGCACTGAATGGCTTGGGAAAAAAAATAATAATTCAAGTATGCTTTTTATTAATCCTCTTGGAATCTTCAGCTTTACACCTGGAAAAATGGAAGTGTATTAACTTCACCCGAAGGGCTATCTGTCAGAACACCTCCTAATAAGATCTATTTAGCAGATAAACAGGCTTACAATGCCCTGGACCTATCTCAATAAAACTGTTACAGATTCACTGATCGATATCTTGAAGTAACTCATAATAAGTCTTTATTACTAGCTTGGCAGGCAGTGGATTTCAGACCTGCAGTACAGAGCCAAGAATATCTTTTGATTTATTATATTTTTTTTCTTTAAAAAAGGCCCTGTTTCATTGGTTGATTTGTGTTTAATAGAATATTCCCTATCAGGCTTCACACTAGGCATAATAATAATTGTTGACTCTCCAGACACTTAACCAGTGGTGAAATCTACTTACCTTCCCTACCGGTTCAGAAGTGCGTGCTTCGTGCACACCTTTTCACCCTCTGCGCATGTGCAGAACGCTTTGTGCATGCGCAGAGGGTTAAAAACAAGAAAATGGTGATGTCCGAGCAGGTGGGTGGAACCTCGCGCTGCCGCCGCTACCGGTACGCCCGGACCGGGCTGAACCGGTAGCATTTCACCCCTGCACTTAACTTTGTATTCTGGAACTTGCTTATAGTAGCAGACTTGACATAGCTAGATGAGTTAGTTTCACTACAGACAAACTAGAACCCAGATGCATGCAAAAGAGCTCCTCATGGCAGAAGGTAGACACTGAGTACTTTATATATTTCTGCTCCAAGGGTTTAAATTTTTAGGTATTTTCCAATTAGTGGAAATATGGCTATTCTCTTCCCAACCATTGGATTGGGATACACCTACTCATAGTTAACATAGCAAAGAAGAGAATATTTGTAACTCAGGATTGAGTTGTGGGGTCCTTGCTGTTTTCTGAGCTTGGTTGCTTTCTTGCAGATGTTTTATTATCAAACCACACCCTTCTAGCATGGATAATGTTACCTAGTTTGGTGATGAAACTAGTTTGGTCTGCGAGAAAACAATCAAGCTCAGAGAGCACCAAGGACTCCACAGTTCAACCCTGAGCTACAAATATTCTCTTCTGTGCTATATTAACTCTGAGCAGGTGTATCCCAATTGGATGGTTGGGAAGAATATTTTAACTCGGGGTTAAATATTCTAAAACATTCTCAGTTTATGTTAATTATAATAAAAATAAATAATAAATACTAATAGTTTTGTTTAGTCTGAGAACCATGGGTTTCTATCTAGCCAAGTTCCGTCTTTACATTCTGTAAGAAATGATTGATCTAATATATCTTATTACCTTGAGGGTACGAAAGGAATCTTCAGGGAACCACTAGTTGATCTGTGGATAATTCCAGTCATTCAATAGGTAGATATTATATTTTTCAATTTGTTCCTGAAAAATCACTGAAGTGCAATTAGTTAAGATAAACACATAAGAGATTAGGTATGTCCAAGTAGGAAGGTGGAAATATAATCTGTCTTTCTGTCAGTTTTACAAGGCTTATGTATATCAGTATAATTCATAAAATATCAGGACATAAATTCATTTGTCTATTTAGGACCAGAGATAGGTTGTAATTGTGAAAATACTGAGTGGCTGAGAAATGTTTACTTATTTTTACTTACTTTTCAAAACAAAAACACCCTGCATCAGTGGTGGGTTGCTACCAGTTCGGACAGGTTCTGATGTACCGGTGGCGGAAATTAGCCCCCGCTCGCCAAACCGGCAGCGATGGCCGGCCAGCCACGCCTCCGAACCGATTCTCCGGTCGCCGCTCCTTGAAAGCGGCTTGCAAAGAACCCTCTGCGCATGCGCAGAGGCTTCTGCACATGTGCAGAGAGTCATTTGCGCGACATGCATGCGATGCGATGCAAACCGGTAGGGAAGGTAAGTAGAACCCACCCCTGCCCTGCATGCCTTCAGAGATTACTTCTCTTTTTTTCCTGGAAGTCTTCCTTGACAGACTACATGATTACATAATGTTGCATGATCACATGGTCAATTCATGGTCAGTCTCTGGGGAGAACACTGCCTACTGTGAGAAATGAAGGCATTTTTGTCAGTGGGGGGAAAAAAGGAAAACTTCAAGGGTTCTTGTTAACTTGCACACACTTGACTTGAATTTTTCCTGGGAGTGGATGAACGATGAATGTTGCTTTCTGCTAACTTATATCGTGCCATGGACTCATGAAAAAAAATCAATTTCACTTCCAGCAATATCTGTGGCAAAATGCCTATAAGAAAGATGAAACAAGCTTACCATAATAGTTCAAGGACTTCTAGATTTCATTATATTATAGAGATACGGGGCGTGTTTTTAAAACACTGCCCAAGTTGCTGGGAGATGGGCATCAGATAAATGTAATAAATTATAGTGAGTCGCACAGTCCACCCGAGGTTTAGACTGGACTTAGCATTTTTATTCACCTATGACGTCCTTCTGAAAGACTTGGGATAGACAAATGTCCTTTGATGGTATTAAATGTATCATTGCAGGATGTAAGCTGTTCAAAGTAAGGCTGCCTTTTGCAATTGACTGATGGCATTTTTTTTGGTCAATGCTGATGGTGTGCAACTAGTAGTCCAGATGTTTTGAGATTGCATCCAAGGCATTTATCACAACTGGTACTGTCTTTGCTTTCTTTTGCTACAGTCGTTCTCCTTCTATTTTCAGGTCTTTGTGATTTACTCTGTTCTGTTGTCTCCAACATCCACTAACTAGATTGTTTTGTTTTGTTTTTTATCAACAATTACATTGGGGTATTATGTGGCAGATGCTTTGTCTGTTTAGAGTGCCACCACTTCTTGCTTGCAGGCAAATGGTATTTCTTGTAGATATTCCATTGTACCATAATTCTTCTCATTTCTGACTATATGCTCCTCTTCTCTTAATTAATTTGATGGGGAAAATCTCCTCCTCCCCCCTCCTCCACCACCTCCTCCTTCTCCTCCCACAATTAATAATATATACAAATTGGAAAAAAACCTGCTAACTGGATTGGAAAAAACTGCTAATTAATTTGTTGAGCGAAACTGTATTCATAATATTGATAGAAGTTAGGGTTGTCTTTTTGTTCTTCTACTATAGTTTATTCACCAACTGCCTTCCCATCAAATCGTTAGTGAAAGTTTAATCATCAAAGCTAAGGGATTGACTCAGACATAATGTCCTTATATTCACTTCCACTCCTTGTATATAGGAAAGCAATATTTGCCAACATTTAAACATTAAAAATATTAATAGTGCCAATGAATTAGAAATTCCCTATTTTTATGCATACTTTTTTTGGAAGCTGTGTAAATAAACAAATTATATTACTGAATATTATGACTAAAAAGCCAAAATAGTAGCCTGTCATCAGTGATAACTCTTTCTGTTCACTAGCTATTATTTAAAAAAATATATATCCAAGAATAGATTTATCAATGAAAAACATTTATTGTTCACAACATCTTTACATCTTGACTTGCTATTTTTCATGCAAGTATGTAAAAACAAATAACAAATATCAACCATCTTGGGAAAATACATTTTTCCTTGGATAAACACGTAAAACATCTGGAGTGGCAGCTTTTTTTCTTTAAAGAGTCAGCTGTTGAGTTTAAGTAATTCATTTATTATTATGGTCATTAATCAGTACTGAACATATAGTGAAGGATCTGTGGCATATTTTACAGAACTCATGTATATATAATCAATTTATACTTCAAGCAATTTATATTGTTTCATATAATTTGTAGTCCTTCTGAACAGTAAGAAATTAGTTTCCTGAAGGTTATTTTCAAGCCCCCTGGTGTAGTAGAAAGGAGTTTGTGTTGTAAAAATATTACTATGTGCCCATTAGTCAATTTTGGAGGATGGAAGTCCATACAAGTCTTTAAATGAAAACATTGGGTATTTGGAAAGAAATCAATCAATCACTAATATTTATTTGGTCAAAGACCAATGAAATTTAAAGGAATAAAAACAGTGTACAAATAAATACGATAATATACTAACAAAATAAAATCATGTAGCATAACATTCACTCCTCTATTAATATATTAATGCAGGTGTTACCCAGATAATAAATCTCATTTTGATAGAGAATCATAACCATAGTTCATCTGTTCCACAGTCCTGGCTACAAAGTCTTAGAATAAATTCTACCAGAGGTGGGTTCCTCCTGGTTCGGACCAGTTCGCCCGAACTGGTAGCGACCCACTGGTGATGTCACGGTGACGTCACAGATCCGGTTCGGTCGGTGCTGGTCCGTGGGCGCCACCATCTTTTTTGGGGATTTTTTTTAAAAAAAAAAATTTGGGAATTTTTTAATTTTTTTTTCTTCTGCGCATGCGCAGAAGCCGAGTTTCCGGCACTGCGTTTAAATTTTTTTTATTTTTCGGCACTGCGCATGTGCGTGTGTGCAAAGCGCGTGTGCACCCACGAGGTGTGCCCATGCGACGCGGGAGGAAGCGAACTGGCAGCGAGGTAAGTTAGAACCCACCCCTGAATTCTACTGCAATTTTATTCCCCAAATTTAGGTGTTTTATGCCAATCGGAGTAACTTTTGAGTGAGATGAATAAATTGCCATTTGAAATTTAAATGGATTTTTCATTTAAAATTTTAGTAAGTAAATTTTAATTAAAAATTGCTAAACAATGATAATTCTGCTCCCAATTGTGGTTGTGAATCCAGGACTACCTGTATAAATTCTGAGATTTCCAATGAACGGCAGGATGAGATGTCTCCCCACCCCCCAAAGAAATGGATTAAGGTCTATCGTACTCCTGAGCAAAATATCATTATATTCAACCTCCTCTGTGGGAGAAATGTCATCTGTAGCAGATTTCCCCATTCAAGCCAAACCACTCTGAAAGCTTGCTGAACCAGTTTCAACTGTACAGTCTTGGCTGGTAAAGAAAACAACCTACATTCATTGACACAGAGTAATTGGATGGGATTAAATTGTCTCTGTTTCTCTTTCAAAGTGATTGTGAAAAGCCCAGTTCCTAATACATGCTTAACTAGGACATGGGTGTGTATATATGTGTGTACGTGGAGTGGAGGGAGATGGGGTGAGTGTGCTGCGGGGAACCCCATAAAGGATTGGATGGATCCATTCAATTAATTCCAAGAGGTTTAGAATTAGCCCAGGACAGATCCAGCCAACTGTGGCATGTGAACGTCAAAATCCCATTATCCCATTGTGCCAATCAAGTCCTCCAAGAAAAAGAGCTAGACAGAGCAGAAAAGCGAGCTTCTCCACTTTGGGCAGCAAATAACACATCTCTTAAACATCTATGGAGATTCTCAATCATCCAGGTCATGGTTGTCCCAAAGGTGCTTTTTTTTTTTTCAAGAGGTAACTTTTTTTTTTTTTGAAGATGTTTCTGAAGAAGCTTCTTTGTTGAGAAGTGAAAAGTCTTCAAAAAAACCCCAGAAAGTCCTGTTGCCAAAAAAAGCACCTTTGGGACATCTCTTAAACACTCATTGCCTGCATTGAACAAGCCACCTCCATTGCTGCTTGCCTGATTAATGGAGAAGAGAGTAGTGATGCCATGAAGGCATGCCAACCCAGCTTTGATGTAAGGACTTGTGGGATATTGGAGACAAGGTACCAAGACTTTATTCCAGGGATGTCCAAGCTTGGCAACTTTAAGACTTGTGGGCTTTAACTCCCAGAATTCTCCAGCCAGCATGTTGTATATGCACATACATACAAATATTGTTGTAGTTAGTTGGCAGGACTAGATAACTTCTCTTTACCCTCTGGTTCAGGTGCAAAACAGCATGGTCTGTGTAATCCTGGATCTATCCAGATTCACTCTGATTTCTTATTTATACTAATCCTTACCCAGGCATAGTCTTTGGGAGTGTTACTGGTTCTGACTTTCTGGGCTGTTTGTGTAGGAGCATCCAGTTATCTGAATAAGTCACTAACAAAAAAATAATAAATTTAAAAAATAATTGTTAGACCAATGGTATCAGCTTATATATGTTTGTATTATTTTACTTGTACCGTGCTTAAGTACAAGTGCATATCAAAATAAAATTTACTGGTATACTCATTTGAGTGCATAACGCTAACGTAGACAATCTGAGAACAATTTGGATTTCTACATCCTTCTTTTACTTAAAGTGTATTACACAAAGATCATTCTACAGCCCTGATATTGTATATGAAAAGGCAGCTGTTCATTTCATTTGGCCTCTCTCATAATTCCCTCCCAACGCATTTCTGAATTTTCTGCCAGTTTACAACAGTCGCGACAAATCTTTGTAACAATGCCTCAGCACCTGGTTTTGCGGAGATTTTCTCAAAAACCTGTTTACAAACGTGTTTCCTCTAAAAGTACACCTGTCAGATTCATCTTAAAATCTGCTGCACATATTTATTTAGAAGGTGTATTTCCAGTTTAGTAGAGTTAAACAAAAACAGAACAAATTGTAGTCCTGACTATTCACAGAACAGAAAGCTCAAAAGTCTGATTCCCTCCCCTCAGTAGAGAATAACTGATCACGAGCAATCAGTAAAATCCACAATTTAGCTGAAGTTTGCACAGGTACCCTGTTTCCCCCAAAATAAGACATCCCCTGATAATAAGCCCATTTTGGCTTTTGAGTGCATGGCAATAAGGCCAAGTGCTTATTTCAGGGTTCAAAAAAATATAAGACAGGGTCTTATTTTCGGGGAAACATGGTAGTCCTCGACTTAGGACCACAATTGAGCCCAACATTCCTGTTGCTAAGTGAGACATTGGTTAAGTGAATTTAGCCCCATTCTATGACTTTTCTTTTGCGTGCGCAGAAGCAAAAAACAAGATGGCGGTGCCTATGGTGCCACCGGTTCAAGGGCATGTCCAGCCGGCCATTGCTGCCGGTTCGGCGAGCGGGGGGAAATTCCTGCTACCGGTTCTATGGAGCCGGTCCGAACCAGCAGGAACCCACCTCTGATCCTAAGTTCCCTAGAAGCATGAAAGAATTTTATCCAATACATTAGATAGTCCTGAATCCTAGCATAGAAGGAATCACTCTTCATTTCATAGACTATTGTGTCTCTGGTTCCATTTGAGAAACCCAACCGGGTTTGCCACTCAGCCCTCTAAAATACTGAGCAATAACGAAGCCAAGAAAAGGAAGTGAAAAGAAACTTCCAAGGGCAACCATGAATGAAAATGCAAAGAAAGAAAAAGAAAGAAAGAAAGAAAGAAAGAAAGAAAGAAAGAAAGAAAGAAAGAAAGAAAGAAAGAAAGAAAGAAAGGCCTCGATTCCAAAGTTCAACTTTTCCTGTTTTGTCAAGGTCCATGTGTGGGTGTCAATTGATTAATTAATAACTAAATGAAAAAAAAGTAGGAAGGCCTTGGAAATATAGAAGAGGACATGAGTTCTTGGCTATTGCTGGCACTGCAAAGGTTCAGAACCTTCTGGAAACTGATGCCTGGGAGAAAGCAAGAAATGGGACTTCCCATCCAGTGCTGTCACATTCCATGTATTTTCTGAAAAGAAAAAAAAGAGGATCATAATACATTACAAATGAGTTTTTTTGAGCTTTGCAGAGTCTTTACATTATCCCAGCTTCATTTCATATATTGTAAGCTGCCCAGAGTCACTTGGTTGACTTGGGCGGCTATGGAAATCACATTAATTAATTAATTAATTAATTCAAACAGAGGGAGAGAGGAATGAGTTTGTCAATATCTATAGAGAGCATAGGCTCAGCAATTACCGGTATGTATAATCTCTTTACTGGTCAATTGTAAGACTGCCTTTTCCTCTACATGCTATCTCTGCCTTAAAAGAAGTATAGAGGAAATATTTTAATCTTTGAATCTGTTTAGCTGAAATATTGCATAGTTTATGTCTCTTAAAGCATCCATCTTGCATATTATTTTCATCTCATTTCCATTCCTAGCTCATGGTCAAGCTTGAATTAAGTTCAGTTTCTTTCAAATTTCAAATGCATATCAGTTATACCCCTCCCCCCTTATGAATCTTGCATTCAAACCGGTTCTTCGCTCATTCACAGATCTCGAAGGTTTAAGCATTTCATCAATAAAATGAATAGCCTTTTAAAGAAATTACATTCCACCCAGATAACTTATATTAGAAAAAACAGTTCTGCAGTTAATTAAATAATGGCAGTACAGCCATTTTTTTGTGGCTGGTTACCTCCCATGAAGACACTGATTTTGGAAGCATGGTGGCAATCTACTTTTGGGTTGGGTTTCCAATGTATTTTACCCATTTTGGTGACATTCTGAATGTGTCAGACAAATAGAACATTTTATTTATGATGAATATTATTCTGTGTTACAACATGTACTAAGGAGGGGAAAAGCAAGAGAGAATAAAAAACTATGGAGCCAGGTCTAATCCTGAATTTGGAAAAGAGCAATTATCTCAGAAATGGAAAATAATTTTCTTTCTCTAAATAATTTGAAATTATACTGCAAATAGAGTGACACACATATTTTGGTAATGAAAAATTCCAAATACTGTAGTTTTATGAAAGTTAGTATCCGGTATATATTTTCATTTTATTGGGTTGGATTCAAGAGAGAAGAGATTGAAAAGAAAGGGATAATGAGATTGAGAGATTTAACAGATTAACAGAATTGGAAGGGACCTTGTAGGTCTTCTAATCCCCCTAGAATTTTAGATGTTCTACTAAAATTTATGGGAGAAACTAATCATGACTGATAGTCATGCCGGTATTCATTTAAATGGGCTTAAATAAAATGATTAAAATTGTACTCAACCCAATGTTTTTCCTCCATTCTTCTGTCAAAAACCCTCAAATGATAATGACAATTAATGATAATAACTGTCATCAATATACAGTGGATGGATCACATATGTTGCAATTAGGCTGGTGGCTGAGTAACACACAGTCAACAAACTTCAGTTTGTTTTGAAATGCATACTCTTATCTATTCCAGGTGTCTACAGTTGTTCCCAAGGAATGACAGAATTGCTTTCTCCTGTCATATTTATTTGTTCACATGATCTTCTGGGCAGTAAATTACAGTTTATGTATTTTGGTAGTGAAACAGTAATTTTGCAACACTATTATTTCAGCAAGAAGGTACCTTGATTTATTCTCTACATTTCATTTAATACTGCAGAGAGTGATTTCATTCATTCATACATTGGCACTTGAGCACATACACACTCTCAGAAACATGCATATATAGTCCATGAGAAATCTTGAAATATAAATTTTGAATGTTAAGACTACATTCCATTTCGGGAAATGGTTTTTGTCAGCAGGAAAAACATTTTTCAATCCATATGAATTATAGCCAATTCCTGCCTAGCCAAAGATGCTGGGACATTTTGCTAGGTTTATCAGCAAAGTTCTCAATCAGCCGAAGCTGGTTTTGATAATCCTGTACTACAAGATAAAGATTATCCTGCTGATTAATGCCATGCATAATGATAGTTCTACCTTAATTAGTAACCTTTTTGATGATGGGTTCTGAAAACTTAATTGGTTATAAACCTTTTACTAGTGTATGTAGACTCTCCTACTCTGCTACCCCCATCCATTTCAGTTATCAATAATTAAAAGGAATAGATTATCTATTCAGAGCATACCCATCATTGGATCTTGCTAATTATGCATCTAAAAAGGAGACACCAAGTGTATCAGGTGTGGGAAACCAAGAAGGACACAAGTAATTACTCCAAAGTGGTTTCTTATTGCTGTTTGCCTAATAGACAGAATCTTGCCAGACTAAACACTCTGCATAACTACCTAAAATGCTGTGAAGAATTAGGGAAGATCCTTTCAGCATCTCTTCCTGCATGGCAACGATTCAAGGCTGATGTGTCTCTTTACTACTTCCTCTGTAACTCCGTGCCAGATTCCACCATATCATGTCACTATTTGTATAAGATGTGGATGTCAGTTGCATAGCCTTAATTCCACTCAGGGAAAGATGGCTACATCTGGACATAGCTGTCTTCTGATGAGACTAACCAGAATTTGGGAACTGTTATTTGGCTTAGGTATCTAGCTGGATTGAAAAACAATGAATGACTCCCACGCATCTTTGGATATGGCAGCCAGGTCTGATTGGGCTTCCATATCCATATCCTTTAAGGGCTACCTCAGTGCACTCATATCATCAGGATTGCATTAAGTGAGAAACCATATTACTTCAGTTTCTCATGCAATGTCCTAACCCAGGGGTGTCAAACTCACGTCGTCACATTGTCATCACGTGATGTATCGCGACTTTCCCCCCTTCGCTAAACTGGGGGTAGGTGTGGCTAGTGCGTGACACATCTGGCCTGTGGACCGCGAGTTTGACACCCCTGTCCTAACCCAAGATGAAATGAAGGCATTACTTAAAGTCAGAGGTGTTAAATTCATAGGGAAGAATAACCTTAATTCAGAAGAGAAGATGCACGTCCAAATATAGGTTTCAATTTTGATTGTACCATACCATACCAATCTCATGGTGCAAGGACTATGTAAGGATCACATTGTAGGACTTCAAATGTCTACTTTAAGAATTTTGATTGCTAAAGAGAATCTAAGTGGGAAATCTTGACTTTTTCTATCTGGCTTAAATTGGTATATACATAATGGCTGTTGAATTCAAGGGCAGTTATTTATTATTATTATTATTATTATTATTTATTAAATTTGTATGCCGCCCAACTCCCAAGGGACTCAGTTTTATATAGGGAGAGAGAGAATCTGTCAAGATCCTGTTACTATAACAAGAAAATAGAGTTCTGTAATTCATACAGTATCTGTTTCTTAACTTGGTCTACCTTGACACAAGGACTTTACTATATTGACAATTTATTTTTCACTCTAGCAGAAGATATGGTGGTATCAAAGTGACATCACTTGACTGAACTAAATCTCAACGTTTTATCCCTTGGTTTGGATAACTGAGATTTAAGTAAAATAGAGATTTGGTAGGTTTAACCTGCCTCTTTTTAAGGAGGAGGAGAAGGAGGAGAAAGAGTGATTATTAGGTGAAAGAGAGAGAGTGATCAATGCCTGGAATTCACTACCTGACTCTGTGGTTTCTTCCCCAAACCCAAAAAACTTTAACCTTAGACTGTCTACTGTCGACCTCACCCCATTCCTAAGAGGTCTGTAAGGGGCGTGCATAAGCGCACCAGCATGCCTACCGTCCCTGTCCTACTGTCCTATTGTCCTCATCTATCTGTATTCACTTTGATTATGTTTATGTTTATACCTATACCTGCTATCTTGTACATGTTTGACAAACAAATAAATAAAATAAAATAAAAATAAATTGACCTTGGAAAATGTTGGGGGTGGCAAACAAGGGGCTGGCAGATGTAAGTGAAGGGAATTCTATTTCTTTCTGCTGGTGATGACAATGAGAGAACTTCCCAATGAATAGGTACTTTCATTGGCTTTGAAACAATTGAAGCAATTCTTTGGCTGGTACCGCTAGGCCATCTGACTATCAATGACAACTGGATTCCCAGATCCTTTTCTTGTCCCTAAGTCAGGCACAACACCTGCAGGCCCTAGAATGTAACGCTAGAGATCAGCAACTTCAGAGGAGGCAATCTGGCAAAGAGCACAGGGGCGACTGTAGCTGTGAGGGTCCAAAAATGATGCAATGGAAACAGCATAATATAATCAGCCACAGCCTAGTCTGAACAGCAGCAGCAGCAGCTGCCTATTTAATTCCGGGCTCTGTGCCGATTTCAATTCACCCTCCCCCACCTCTGGTTACAATGCATTAAACTTTTGAGACTTGTCCAACATCCTATGCTTAGCATCGGGGGTAATACTGAGCCAAGCAAACAAGTGGGAAATGGCTCAGTTCAGCCTGGAGAAGATATTGAGTTTATCTGAGCCTCTTCATATGGAAAGGAGGCCCATCCAAAGCTTGGATGAGATTCTGAAACTCAGAAAGAGGTACATTTTGCCATTGCTGCAGCCACTGACTTGGGATGGGCCCAATTTTATTTTACTTTTAAGGTTTGTTCCAAGCTGGAAAGAGTCCTGCTCAGAACGTTTGGTCAGAATGTTTGAAACTGGACGTTGTCCAGTGAAATATTACTCAAAATGCTTTGAGATTTCCACCACTGAGAACAATGAAACTTCAAAAGTAATCATAGAAGTAGTTGACCAGCTCAAAACCCAGAAAGAAATCACACGGTGAGACAGCAAATAAAAACCACAGTAAAACCTAATCATTATAAAACTGGGGCGGTCAAGGTAGGATATATTTTACAAATAGTAAACATCATAAAATCAAATATTCTTAGCTGTCCCAATACAATAACATTGATCCAATAGTTAAAAACTATTAAATAGTTATTAAAGATGGTTCTGAGTTACCTTGAAATCTGACTAGAAGGGGGGTGTCAGCCCTGAAGCCATTTTCCCTGGCACCTTCAGGGCTGCCACAGCGGAGCTGAGTTGAGCTGTGGGAACGGGAGGTGGGAGGTAGAGATAGCTAGGGACTTGTAGCCAAAATAAAACTCTTTCCTCTGGGAACCAAGGACTTTCTCACCAGGTGCTAAGGAGGTGGGGTCTGAGACCAACTGACCCTTGGACTGTGACCTGATTGGACCATGTGATGGATTGCATGGGCAGGAGAAAGAAAACCTAACTGGGGGAAAACCCGAGGGGAGATTAGAGTCGGGTTTCCCCCAGATGTGCCAATATGACAGGCCTAATAAATCTGTGCTTTGAGGAACATGCCTGCCTTGGAGTTTTGATTCTGTTGGGTGTGCGACTTGGAACTCTGATACTAACCTGACTCTTGACAGGGGGCTTATTAGCTGTAACAAGCCTCTTTGTAATGCGAACAGTATAACAAAAATGTGGGTTAATATTTCAAGAACTTCTTTACTTCAGAGACAAAATCAAATGAGATACCTTGTACAGGTGGTTCTCGACTTACAACCAACAGCATTTCCATTGCTAAGCAAGGTGGCTGCTAAATGAGTCACACCTGACTTTATGACATTTTTGTCACAATTGTTAAGCAAATCACTGGAGTTGTTAATCAAATCACATAGTTGAACAACTAATTCCCACAACACTGTCTATGCCCTAGGATGTCAAATCACCTAGTAGGGCTGTATTACCTCAGGGGTGAAATGTGAAAATTTCCCCTACCGGTTCTGTGGGCGTGGCTTATTTTGTGGGCATGGTTTGGATGTCAGGTGGGCGTGGCTTCAGGTGGATGTGGCTTGGTGGTCAGGTGACCGGGTGGGCGTGGCCAACTTGTAAAATGTGGTGAAACTCACTTAACAACGCTCTTGCTTAGCAACCAAAATGTTGGGCTCAATTCTGGTCATAAGTTTTCTTCCTTTCTTCCTTTCCTTTCCTTTCCTTTCCTTTCCTTTCGTATCCTTTTTTCCTTCCTTCCTTTCTTTCTTGTCTCTATCTCCCTTCCTCTTTCTTTCTGTATCTTTCTCTCTTCTTGGCAGCAGGAGACTTCTTCTTCTTCTTCTTCTTCTTCTCCTTCTCCTTCTCCTTCTCCTCCTCTCCTTTCCTCTTTCTTCCTCCTCCTCCTCCCTCCCCCCCCCTCTCTCTCTCACACACCCCAACACACACACACACACACACACACCTGGTCTGGGCACATAGACGGAGCCCTCCTGGGGAGTTCACCTGCGCGGACATGCCTGGCAGCAGCGGTGGCGGTGGCAGAGTTTGCCTGGGTTCTCCGCCATCCCAGAACCGTGCCGCACACGGGGGAGTTTTCCGACGTGGTGCAGTTTCGGGATGGCAGAGAGCTTGCTTGGGAGAGGCCAAGGAAGCTCTCCGCCATCCCAGAAGCGGCGGCGGTTTACCTGTTGAGGCTCCGGGTCTCAGTGCTCCAAGCTGGAAGGGAGGCAGCCGAGCAGGCGGGCAGGAAGGGCCACAGCCCTGAGCCTCAACAGGTAACCCGCCACTGCCTCAGTGCCCACCGGGAGCCTCTTCCTCTGCTGGCCTGGCACGTCAAACTGTGCGCGGCAGCGGGAAGCAGCCTGAGAGCCGGGGCGGGTGCCCCACATGCTCAATGGCCAAGCCGAGCCCCACATGCCCCTCTGCCTCCCGCCTTGCCTGCCTCCTCCTCCTGCCAGGCAGGGAGGGAGGGCAGCAAGAGGGGCGGCGGCGGCCCTGCCAAGCGCAGCGCACGGAGGCGGTAGGCAAGGCATCCCCAGCACACCTGTTAATCCGGCCGGCCACATGACTACAAGTGCAGCGCGGAAACCGCTGGCGGGCGGCGGGCGGCGGGCGGCAGCCCCCCACACGGGGCGAGGGCCAGGCCTGTGCTTGGAAGGGGCCACTGCTCTCGCTGCCCCCCCTCCCTGCCTGGCTGCAGATGTCCGCCCACCCTCCCGGAGCACCACAGCTGCTGTTCGCTTTCTTCCTTCTCCTGCCACCACCCCTCTTAGCCCCAACACAGCAGCTGTGTCTCCCCCAAGGGCCGCCCACCCACCCACTGGCCGGGCCTGGCCAGAAGCAGGGCATCTCCCGTCACGCCAACTTCGGAAGGCAAGCGGGCATGGGAGACCGCCAGGAAGGCCGCGTGGAAGGCTGCCAAGCATGGCAGGGCTGCGGGGAAGGGAGTAGGCTGCTACCTCCCTTCCTGCTGCCCCCACATTCTTTCCTGCCTTCCACGTGGCCTTCCACTTGCCTGCCTTCACAAGCTGGCTACGGGGAAACCGGGAAGGCTGCATGGAAGGCAGGAAAGCATGTCGGGGCTGCGGGCCGCAGGGAATGGAGTAGGGAAGGCAGGCTGGGACGGTGGGGGGGTGGGCCGCCAAGCATGGCAGGGATGTGGGGAAGGGAGTAGGCTGCTACCTCCCTTCCCCGCTGCCCCGACATGCTTTCCTGCCTTCCGCATGGCCTTCCGCTTGCCTGCCTTCCCAAGCTGGCTATGGGGAAACCAGGAAGGCCGCGTGGAAGGCAGGAAAGCATGTTGGGGCTGTGGGACTCAGGGAATGGAGTAGGGAAGGCAGGTTAGGATGGTGGGGGGGGCAGGGGCCACGACTTCGCAGGTTTACCTGGCAGGTAGATCAGGGGTGCAGCGCTTCAGGCAGGCAAGCTGCAGAGCACAGACTGGGTGGGGCAGGGCAAGCGAGCGGCGACTGGCAGACTGGTTCAGGGGGCGTGGCCAGCCAGCCATCGCTACCTGCTCGGCGAACCACAGGCGGCCACCGCTACCGGTCTGCCCAATCCGGTCCGAACCGGGAGCATTTCACCCCTGTATTACCTATTATTCTTCTCATCTTTTCATCTGTCCTATTGCCCATTTCCTTAGCTTGTTATGGCTATAACTTTATTGTTTGCATCTCATGATTTATGTTGATTGCCTTTATTTACTATCCTATGACTATCACTGAGTTTGTATCTTATGTTTTATGATGATTGCATTTTATGATTATGATCACGATTTATCACTTGTTTGTATGTACACTGAGAGCTTATGCACCGGAGACAAATTCCTTGTGTGTCCAATCAATAGATAGAATCTATCTATCTAGTTCTCTATGGAGATTCTCAGTCATCCAGGTCATGGTTGTCCCAAAGGTGCTTTTTCAAGAGGCAACTGGACTTTCTTTGTTTTTCTTTGAAGACGTTTAGCTTCTCATCCAAGAAGCTTCTTCAGTTCTGAAGAAGCTTCTTGGATGAGAAGCGAAACGTCTTCAAAGAAAAAACAGAAAGTCCAGTTGCCTCTTGAAAAAGCACTTTTGGGATATCTATCTAGTTGTTAAGTGAATCACATAGTTGTTAAGTGAATCTGGCTTCCCAATTGACTTTGCTTGTTGGAAGCCTACTGTGAAAGTTGAAAATGCTGATCACATGACCCCCGGGGCAGTGCAACTGTCATAAATACATGCCAGTTGCCAAGTGCCCAAATTTTGATCCCATGACTGGGGCGATGTTGCGACTGTTATAATTGTGAGGACTGGTTGTAAGTCAGTTTTTTTCAGAGCCATAGTAACTTTAAATGGTTGCTAAATGAATGACTGTAGATTGAGGACTATGTATAATTGCCTCTCCAGAGCAGCTGTTAGAAGGTTATTATATCTCACAAGAGTTCGGTCTCTTTTGAATTTAGGAATCATTATTTGGCTTTGATAACTAACTGGATTGAAAAAGAATAAATGACTTTCACGCATCTTTGGATGTGGCAACTAGATCTGATTGGGATTTCAAATCCTTCGTGCATTGATTAAGGCTGCCTCTGAACACTCATGTTTCATCATCAGGATTGCATGTGGGTTGCATTCCTATTAAAAATATTTTGAAGGTGAACCATTATATCTTTTTCAAAAGCATTTCTGTTTCTCATGCAATGTCCTATCCCAAGATGAAATAAAGGCGTTATTTGAAATCAGAGGTGTAAAGTCCACGAGGGTGGGTGGGAGGAGGGAACTGCACCGCCTGCGGTATGATCTAAGCACAGTACACAAAATTGTCTGCTACAACGTCTTACCTGTCAACAACTTCTTCAGCTTCAACCTTAATAATACACGGGCAAACAATCGATACAAACTCAAAGTAAACCGTTCCAAACTCGATTGCAGAAAATACGACTTCAGCAGTAGAGTGGTCAACACCTCGAATGCTCTACCTGACTCCGTTGTTTCATCCTCTAACCCTCACAGCTTCAAACTGTCTACCATGTAACTCACCCCATTCCTAAGAGGTCTGTAAAGGGGGCATGCATAAGCACACCAGTGTGCCTACCGTCCCTGTCCTACTGTCCTCATTTATTTGTATTCATTTCTTTCATGTCCATGTTTATATTTACACCTACTATCTTGTACATGTTTGACAAACTAATAAATACAAATACAAATAATTTTTTACCCTCTATAAAGTCTTAGTAAGACCACACTTGGAATACTCTACCAATTTTGGTCGCCACGATGTAAAAAAGATTTGAGACTCTAGAAAGAGTGCAGAGAACAGTAACAATGATTACTGTTGATTAGCGGACTGGAGGCTAAAACATATAAAGAATGGTTGCTGGAATTGGGTATGTCTAGTTTAATGAAAAGAAGGACTAGGGGTGACATGATAGCAGTGTTCCAATATCTCAGGGGTTACCACAAAGAAGAGGGAGTCAAGCTATTCTCCAAAACACCTGGAGGCAGGACAAGAAACAATGGATGGAAACCAATCAAGGAGAGAAGCAACCTAGAACTAAGGAGAAATTTGCTGACAGAACAATTAATCAGTGGAACAATTGCTTCCAGATGTTGTGTGTGCTCCATCACTGGAGCCTTTTAAGAAGAGACTGGACAACCATTTGTCTGAAATGGTGTAGAGTTTTCTATTTCCTGAGCAGAGGGTTGGACTAGAAGAGCTCCAAGGTCCCTTCCAAGTCTATTATTCTATTCTGTTCTGATTCAAAATAACATGGGAAACATGAGCAGAAGAATAGGAGAAAGGTAAGAAATGTCTTCAAAAGTTAATAACAACAAATATTAAGAATTGGAAACTAGTCCTGTATTGCTCTTGAAAAAGGAGAAGCAGAAAAAAGTATCAAAATTGAATGTCCTGGTGAATTGACATTTTGATCCCATAGGCCAGATATTGACACAGCTGGGCCAGAGAAGTTGTAGTGATGCGTGGACATTGTGTGGCCAACAGGTGGCTGGGGATTTAAATAACCCCCATGGAGTAAAACAGAAAGCGGATGATAGTTGTTGGAACTGTTCCTAAATGGTACATACCATGTATTTTATTTAAATAGAGATTTTAAGTAACACTTTAAATGGCATATTTTATAATCACTCTTTAGTAACATCTCCAATTTTACACTGTCCAAGATGCATTCAGATTTGTAAACCAGTTAATGCATTTAGCTGCCTTTGAAAGAAGCAATGAAATATTTGTAGGAAAACATGTTTAGTTTATTTGTTTGTTTATTTATTTATTTCAATTTTATCCTGCAACAATCTTGTGACTCAGTGGTTATAACGTCACATTAAAATACTGGCCTCAAACAGAATTAACATACCATCTAAATCAGAAAAAGGGGAACTAAAGTAGGGGAGAAAAATGGAATTAAAGAATAACTTAAATAGAAAGTGTGGGGGGTGGGGAAGAAACAAAATTGAAACAATTTGCCATCTCAATCAGAAAAAGAGGAACTAAAGTAGGGGGAGAACAAAAGGTGTAAAAACGTTCCATTTTTAATAACTTCCTATAGGCTGCTACGAAGGAGGAGGAGTGCAATTTTAGTGGACAGACTTTATTTTGATCACTGACTAATAAAATACATTCAATAAGACAAACAAACCAAAGTTAACCTCTGACATCAATAGCTATTGGCAACTTTGCCCAAAATTTATGAGCAAAGCTTACCCTTAATGTAGCAAAATTTGCTATTTTTAGAGAAAAAGATTAATCTTGGTTATCTAACAAACAACACAAATACAAATGATCCAAGTGCCCTGGAAATTTAGATAAAAAGGGAGGTGAGCAGCAGTGGTGGGATTCAATTTTTTTTTTACTACCGGTTCTGTGGGCGTGGCTTGGTGGGCGTGGCGTGGCTTGGCTTGGTGGGCGTGGCTTGGTGGGCATGGCAGGGGAAGGTTACTGCAAAATCCCCATTTCCTCCCGATCAGCTGGGACTCGGAAGGCAGAGAATAGATGGGGGCGGGGCCAGTCAGAGGTGGTATCTACCGGTTCTCCGAACTACTCAAAATTTCCGCTACCGGTTCTCCAGAACTGGTCAGAACCTTCTGAAACCCACCTCTGGTGAGCAGCTAATGGCAAATGTCCTTGTAGAAGTGGCAAGACGGAACAATGTGGGCTGTGGTTTCTTCAGCAACTGAATCCCAGGGGCAGTCTCAGTTTTCATAAGGGATTTTCCTATAGTTTCAGCTTTCCATTGGGTGCATGAAATCAAGCTAAAGATAAAGCTCTCCTGAATCTGGGAACTGTGATGTAATATAAATATGAAGCTGATATAGGAGCTACCGTAAATTTTGGTTACAGATAGACCTCGGCTTGCAACCACAACTGGAACCAGAATTTCAATTGCTAAGCAAAGCAGTTAAGAACCTGATTTTATGACCTTTTAGCAATTGTTAAGTGAATCGTTGCAGTTAAAAGAACCATGCGGTTGTTGAGTGAATCCGGCTTCTCCCATTGACTTTGCTTGTCAGAAGCCAACTGGGAAGATCACAAATGGAGATCACACGACCCCAGAGTGCTGCAATGGTCGATGGCCAAAATTTTGATCCTATCACTGTGAAGACGTTGTGATGGTTGTAAGCACGAGGACCAGAAGTAAATCACTTTTTTTCCCCAGTGCCTTTAAATGGTTGCTCAACAAATGATTGTAAGTTGAGGACTACCTAATATTTACAAATACGTTGTGAGAGAAAGCAGCAATTTCTGGCTTTCTCTGTCTTAGATCCTTTGCCTTATTATGGATTAGTTGATTTAATCTTAAAGTGAAGATGGCATTCCTGGAAAAGGAATAGAGGCTCGGTTTCTCTTGGACAGCTGTTTCCCCAGAAGATTTGTCTGCCCATATTAGATCGCTCAGTCCACCAGGACTGCAGTGTAGTTTTAGATAGTAAGTAAATATATTTATCCAGAGATGGGACTCCAATTTACTGACTCCTGCTTCCTGTCGAAGAACTGAATTTAGGACACAGCGGGTTACCTGAAAGATGCTTCTCAAAAATGTTGTTTGAATTCTTTCTAAGGTGTTCATGCTGTTATATGGTCCTAACTGAACCCCATACATAGCAGTGCTGGAGCTTTAGCTGCAAACAACTTAAGTTGCAGCAGGGATTAAACTGTGTTCAACTGGCAAAATAATCAGCTTGAAGAGCTGAAACAGATCTCTGTGCATTATCAGATACATAATCCAAGTGGGCATTTCTGCTTCCTGAAGCTCAAAAAACTATATAAAGATTTTAACCTGCCCGATGGACTGCCCCACCTAAGTTCCAGCTTCTCTGTTTTGGGCATTTGGAGAAAATGAGAATCGTAGTCTTAGAATAATTCATTATTAATTCCTACTTTGTAGAATAAGGAGGAAGTGTTCTCCAGGCTCTTTTAAGGTCAATGGAAGTCAAGGACAGAATTACTGCATCATCAGCATACAGCGGTAAATTGATATGTCCGTGGGCTAATTTGGGAAGATGAAAGGTAGAGTTACTTAAATGAAGAACCAATGAGTTTATATAATCATTAAACAAAACTGGAGCCAATGGGGAGCCTGTTTCACAGCTTTGGTGGTGCATGAGGAAGCAGTGTCTTTTAGTTTCAGGTCTCAAAGATGTGGGACAATGTAGATGTGAGGGTTCCAAGTAATAACCCCAAAGCAATCAAAACTCTGAGGCCTAGAGTTTCCTCAAAGTATAACTTTATTTGGGATTCATATTGGCACAGCTAGTGAAAACCCGACTCTGAAGGACCCAGGGTTTTCCCCACCCAAATCAAAGCCCAAAGTTCTTGCCATCCAGATCACATGTCCATCATATGGTCCAATCAGGTTGTAATCCCGGCTGGCTTTGATCCACGCCCTTCCAACACCTGGTACAATGTCCTTCGCTCCCACGAGAAAGAATGTTATTTTGGCTACACATCCCCCCAGCTATCTCTGCCTCCCCCCTTGCGTTCCCACATCTCCACACGGCCTCGCTATGGCAGCCCTGAAGATGCTCCCAAAATGGCTTCAGGGCTGACAGTAGAGTCTATCCCTACATTACTTAACAGGCTGGGGGACTATAGTTGGTGAGCATAAAGGACTGTATAGATTAATACCGGCACTTGCAATTTTATTCAGGCATGAACCAGTAACAACGGCAAGGCTTGCAAAATAAGTCTAATGGTATGTGGGAATGACCTTGGGTGTAGGATGAAGTGATGCAGGAAATGGTCAATAAAAGACAGTGGAGCCTACAGCAGGACTGCAGATGGGGTAAACATCTCAGAAGGAACCCTCCCTAGTTTCTTGGGCTGTAAAGGGGGTGGTGGGAGAAATGTACTTCCAGTCTTGCAATGTAACTTTAATGTAAAATAAACCAGAATTAGCTCATCTGGACAAGCTTCCTGTTTGCTCTATTTGCAAGGCTGACAATTGATATAATGTTTGCACAATGTCAGGAAAGCATGGATCCCTGCATTCTGGACTAATTGTAATTTCCAAGTAGTCTTTAAAGGCAGCTCCTTCCCACCTGAGGTGGAAGTCATGAAGAACCCTGGGTCCTGAACTGGTGGGAAACCATTGGTGGGCTTCAGCCTGAGTAGGGTGTTGTTGTTTTTTTTGCCTCCCCTCCTGGGTCAATATGAACACACCTGTTGATGCTTTTATTTATTTGCCTTGTTGGATATTTTGGGCTGGCTTGGCACAGTGTTTCTCAACCTTGAGCACTTGAAGATGGGTGGACTTCAACTCCCAGAATTCCCCAGCCAGCCATGGGGATTTCTGGGATTTGAGGTCCGTCCATCTTCGAGTGGCCAAGGTTGAGAAACACTGTCTTAGTGGCATTCATCTCCTCCATCTATTAATTTGGTATCTGTCTGTTGAGCACGGGCGATAGGAAATTGTCTGGCAGAATCAATGCATTTCTCTCTCTCTCTCTCTCTCTCTCTCTCTCTCTCTCTCTCTCTCTCTCTCTCTCTCTTCTTCTTTTAAAGGCATCAGGATTATTTCCCTTCTAGGACGGCTGAAGTTATTAGATATCATGAAATCTGTGCATCCGTTGTGTTGGAAACTTCTTTTAATCATTTTACTCTTTTCAGATGTTGAGCAACCGCATCTTACATTTAATAAATGTCACAAAATAAATTAAAAAAAAAAGGCAGCTCCTTGTAAACACATGGCAGTAGACTATGCTCATGGTGTTGAGAACACGAGTTACTGTCTCACTGGGTCCTCCCGCACCAGATAATGATGAAATTGATGCCAAAGATGGGCAGAGGCCTCCCGAACCATGGACTTCATCTGCTGTTCAAATAGGAGCTCCATGTGAGAAGAATCCCCAATTCATGGTCTTGCTCCTGTCCATCCAAGGATAACAATGGCATCCTAGTAGAGTCCCAATTTGTCTCTCATCCAGACCCTCCCAGTCTCCAGAGGCTGGAACAGAACATCAATATCATTCCTTCCACAGCCCAGGATAGTGAAGTATAATTGGCTTCATTCCTCTTACATGTTCCAAGATTCTGTATTTACCTTAGGCTAGAGTTAAAGAGACTTCGCTGAAATCCCTGTAATTTGTGCTTCCTTGAACTTGCCTCGCTGCATGGGGCTTAAGGCACAGACACCCACCGTCTTGAATAATGTGCAAAATAAACACCCATGGCTAAATGGAATTCAGGAGGATCTCTTTAAGGATGTAAGTGATCCTCTAAAGCCTTACGTGTGTAATGAGTTAAAGCCCTATTCTTATGCTGATGAGGCTGCAACTCTGCTTAGAAAAAGATAAGGTTTCTGACAATTCAAGGACCTCGGAGTAGATTATGCTAGTTATAGCTATATAAATCCATAGAAGCACAATTTAGGTCTCCCTTGGCTGTTTTATGTGTTCTGCAGCTACTACCCGAGAACACTTCATGGTCAGTCAGCCTTCACTGATGGACTCTGCAGAAAAAGCTACCATTACTGGTGACTTCCAAACCACTTAAATTATAGTTATTTGTTTGAAGACTGTATGAGGTGAGAGAGAGAGAGAGTGGAAGGAAGGAGAAGAAACATGATGGAAAAAGACAATTCTGGCAAACAAAGATATTGTCTCGAAATGAGATTGGTGTGATGCATCCTGATGCAAACGCTGCCATTACATACTTGCATCCCGAGGCAAGCGTTTAACTTGTGATTTTTTGTGTCCCGACACCTTTAATTTTATTTATTTTTTATTTATTAAATTTATGTGCCACCCATCTCACTATCCAGAGCAACCCTGGGCAGCTTATGATTGCATTTCTAATAACACATTTTTCTCAGTTTGCCGCTTGCTCCCAAGTGCTTTGTTTGGAAAGATTAAGAACAAAAATGACATTTAATACCAAAGAGGAGCTGGATAGAAGAATAATTTGGGGTTCCAACTTGAGCCGAGGTTGTACAGGAATAAATAAAAATTGAAATCCAGACTGCTGTGAAGAAAGATAATTGTTTATTCCCAAAAGCAAAGATGGCAACTGCAGAGAAAATGGGGCACAGAAAGATTGTTTTATAGGGGAGCTTGTAGTGGGTGTGGAAGTGTGTATGTGCTTCTAGGGTGACACTTGAGGTGTGTGTGTGTGTGTGTGGGTACCTGTCATCTATGATGTTTGTTTATTCTTGTCAACATGCAGTTCTGCTGGGAGACAGTTTTAATTAACTCTATTGGTGTTTACAGACCTTCTCCTTTGATGTGTGGATTAGATCTGGGTAACTTATTTGGGAGCTTAAGGAAGTTTAAGGAAACCCCCCCCCCATTTGCTATTTTTACTTGATTAACTTAGTTTCAGCTTGACTGACAATTATCTAGTGGAGATGCTGATTCTGAATCCATTGTGGATTCTGTTAATATTTAAGAGAAGATGGAGACAGTATAGGGAATAATATATATTTTGATATAAAAGTTCCCACAATACATAATTTTCTCACTCTGGACTAGCTTACTTTCTGTACCATGTGAATGTTCCTCTTGTTTTCCTACATGTGATTCCAGGGTATTACTTAGCCCCATATGTGGTCTTCAGGTCACACAAGTTGGTCTTTCCTGAGGTAAATCAATGAAGATATGGACAAGAATGGAACAGTTCAGGCCTTGTTTCTATTACTACGGGAATAACTAAGGAGAAAAAGAAATCTCTTCCTTCCCCCCTCTCCCCCGCACTCCTGCCTCTCTCATTTCTGAGACCAAATGAAGAAAAACTCAGGATGTCGATGTCTGCATGACAAGGAAGACCTTACATTTTGTATTTGTCTTGCCATCAACCTTTCAACAATGCATCTTGGCCCATCTTGTATCGCTGAGCAGAAATGAAAAGCTCAATCAAAACATTCTGGATTAGCACAATGGAAAATTTACAGTTCCTTTGAAACCCTCTTCCAATGCTATTGTTACATTGATTTGAACTTTGTAGGTCTTCAGCATAATCACATCCTTTTGTATAGCAATTTTCTCTGGAAATGTGTTCCATAGAAACCTGTTGGCTTCAGGCCTATGAGGCAATTTATACGATAAGGAGGAAGTGAAAAAGAGAAGTTCATTTTTCACTTTTTCTGCCAGCCTCCTGCT
Source organism: Thermophis baileyi (assembly GCA_003457575.1). Taxonomy (NCBI): domain Eukaryota; kingdom Metazoa; phylum Chordata; class Lepidosauria; order Squamata; family Dipsadidae; genus Thermophis; species Thermophis baileyi. The sequence continues at coordinate 1,950,734 of QLTV01004403.1, forward strand.
GAACTTGTCTTATTGCTTTATCACTTCGAATTCCCACTTCCTGTCTGAACTAGTGCTTTAATGCTTTGACGCCCCCATATTGTCCTTTGGGAGACTTATAGTACAGAAGACAGAATCTACATTATTTTTCTTTCTGATACATTAACAAAGGAAAGATGTATAGATGGAAAAGGATATAAGGTGTTGAACACTAACCATAAACTATACTAATCTGTATCAATAGAGACAGCACTGGACCAGTATGAATTTGGACACTCTGTGTAACACCTGCAGAAATAAGCTGAGTTCTTGATTATTAATAAAGTTACTCACACTGATAGGATTTCTACAGAGCTTATTTGCCTAGCCAGGATAGAAGAAGGATGGATGATTTTGAATATTGGTGTTGGGGAAGATTCCCGAGAACACTATGAACAGACAAGAAAACAAATGGGTCAGCAAAACAAATCTGACTTGAAGAACAAATGAAGCACAAATGATCAGTCTTCACACATTCTCCTGTAAGCTGCTTTGAATCGCCATGTGCGAGTAGGCGGCAATATAAATTTTCTAAATAAATAAATAATGTGAAGACATTTTCTCTGGAAAAGGTTCTAATGCTGGGAAAGGAAAAAGAAGAAAAGGATGACCAAGAACAAAGCACTCAGTTCCAGTGGCAATGGAGGAATCATTGGAAGACCTGAAGGCTTAGGTTAAGGATATAGTCATGGAAAAGATGTATCTAGATGATCACTAAGAGTTGACATCAACTTGGTGGCATGTAACCAACCAACCAACCAGCCAATCAACCAACCAACCAGCCAATCAACCAACCAACCAGCCAATCAACCAACCAACCAGCCAATCAACCAGCCAATCAACCAACCAACCAGCCAATCAACCAATCAACCAGCCAATCAACCAACCAACCAGCCAATCAACCAACCAACCAGCCAATCAACCAGCCAACCAACCAACCAACCAACCAACCAACCAAACAACCAGCCAATCAACCAACTAACCAACCAGTTAATTTGCCTAGCAGATAAAGATATAAAATGAGACAAGAACCTCAGCCAAAAGTCAAAGGCCAACATATATAACATGTCAAGACTCCAGGTCTCATAATTCACAAAGGGTCAAATAACCATCTAGGAAGTTTAATATAACAGCAACAGCAACAGAAAAGTCAACATCTGGATTGACTGGGGCAATGCTGACAGTACTTATCACAGCATGCTTGGTTTCTTCTTGTTGTTACATATTAGTCTATGAAGTAGACAGCATGAAACATTAGTGGGAAAAGCATTGACAAAGCAAATTAACCTCTTGAATTCATGATATAAGTCAATGGCAGTGATATTGATATCTTGCTTGATACAGAGCAGCTAATAAGAGGATCTTGACTTTAGCTGTTGGCACTCCAGCAGGATTCTTTTAGATGCCCAGAACAGTTGCTCTAGCCACTAGAATATCAAATGACCTACTAGTACTGCTGATGTTACTGAGTTTGGTAATGAAATGTCTGCAAGAAAACAACCAAGCTCAGAAAGCATCAAGGACCAAAAAGACCAAAAAGGAAATGGCTGCTTAGGAACCAAACCTAGGTTGCTATTCTTTTCCCTCATTTGGATTAGGACTGGGTTATTTATTTACTTAATTATTTCTCCATGACTGGGAAACCATAAACTGTTGCCCTTGACCTTTAAGGAGGAAGAAGGAAATAAAAGAAGAATCATATACTTATATAATAGATAGGTTATCTCAGAAACACACATTGGCACAGAGATTGACTCAACCTTTAAATTTGCCACTCAACTATTGAATGATGGGAAGGCGACACTCTATCCATTAACAAGAAAATTAGACAGTTGCTTCGATATAAGGCAATGATGGTCAATAGGACTCTCTTAAATGACAAAGTGGATTGTGTAGTCTACATCTTTTAAAAACAGAGCTGTTTTGAAGCAAAAGGAGAACAGAACTTTTGTTCATTTTTTTCCCTCTGTTCTGTTTCTTGGTGAAACGCCATATATTTACTCAATACACACATATGCCCATACACAAAGTCTTTCTTTAATTAAATAAATAGTCCTTTAATCAACTAGGTAGTCAAAGCTCTAGGGATAAATGCTCTTTTCCTTGGAATTATGGATCTTGTAATTACAGATCTGTCAAAAGTGACCTCAGCTGTGCAGAGAAACTTAAAATGAAAACACTTCCTGTGGGAAAAGAGAGATATAAATGGGATTTTGGAATGTCACATTTTTCTTTCATTGTGTAAGCAATATTAAACATCCCCTCATTTAGACATTGACTTTTTTTTAAAATTATGCACCACTGTTACCTGCTTGCATGTTGCTAGGTTTTCATCATTAATATTGCCTATTACAGCAATTAGAGTTTATTAATTATGATTATTTTTAAAAGAAAATCTGCCTATTATGGGAAATTATATCTTTATAATTTTTTATTCCCTGGGAGGAGAGGTCAAATGGAACTAAAAAGCATACATAAGAGGTCTGATGAAATCTGACTAACAAATTACTGTACACAAAATGCCAGTAGTTGAATTTATTTTCACTTAGTTTTTCTGGCACAAAACCCAGAGAAATAATGATAAGCGGGTAGTAAGTAACATTTACAAGTCTAATTTTAAAAATAGGGGGTTGGATTGCAACTGATGTTCTTGGCTTTGCCTGTACGTTTGATTTTTAAATTGTTATCATAAGATTAATATTAATGTAATATCAATAGTAAGATTGGGACATTAACATTCCCTATAATGATTACATTGCATATTTATACAGTGACAACTTCTAGATTTTCAAAATGGAGACTTCAATAAATAAATACATTTCTGCATGGCTTACTTTCCCTTAAACTAGATATAAATGTTCAGGACTATACATGTCTTTTAAAAATTTTTTTAGAAAATCTAAAATTAAACACAATTTAACACCACCAGTTTAACCATTAAACCCCAAGGGAAGAAATCATAATATAAATTAGCTGCAGTAATAAGCTATAACAACAGCAGCCTGGAAACAATGGATAACAGATAAACAGAGTTGGAAGGGACCTTGCAGGTCATCTAGTCCAACCCCCTGCCCAAGCAGGAGACCCTACATCTGCCTCTACCTAGGATCGAACTCACAACCTCCTGATTGTGAGGCAAGAGCTCCACCTCTAGCACCATTCAACTGGTATCAGGGAGGCCAATTGATGAATTTCAAACATTGTTCTAACGTATGTTTTCCTGAACCTTGTTGTTTTGAATAAATCATAACCACGCAGGCTCAGACAATATGCCTATCTAAAAATCCTTGTTTAAAAATACTAGCAAGCTATACAGTATTGTGGGTTGGTTTATTTATTATTTATTTAATGCATTTATATAGACACCCATCTCACTAAATGTGACTTTGGGCAGCATATGGCCAATAGTGAAAACAATATTACAAGTACTAAAACACTTTAAAAATGAACAAAAAGATTCATAAATAGCAATAGCACTTAGACTTATATACCGCTTCACAGTGCTTTACAGCCCTCTCTAAGCGGTTTACAGAGTTAGCATATTGCCCCCAACAATCTGGGTCCTCATTTTACCCACCTCAGAAGGATGGAAGGCTGAGTCAACCTTGAGCCGGTGAGATTTGAACCGCTGAACTGCAGCTAGCAGTCAGCTGAAGTAGCCTGCAGTGCTGCACTCTAACCACTGCACCACTCTAACCACTGCGCAATCTAAAAACAAGATTGGGCAAGAACATACATCTAAACACAATACAACCACTACATAGCCTCTTCATGAGACCCTCAAAGTTGCTAGATTACATTTTCAGAGATTTCTGAAATTCTGTGCTTAATTGAATGCTTAATTGAAGGCGCAGTATTTTTAAAAAGTGGGACTCAGATTTGAAAAGAGAAAGATCCTTTAACAGTCTCTCCATCCAACTGTCCCAAAGATGATTTTTCAAAAGGCAACTGGGCTTTGTTTTTTCCTTGAAGATGTTTTTGCTTCCCATCCAAGAAGCTTCTCCAGTTCTTCAAAATAGGATGAGGCTAAGACTGCTATGCATATTGCTAGACTTCCTGGAGGAAATATGGATATAAATCTAATAAATAAATTCCATTCCTTTGACCAGATAGATGGTGAAGGTGATCATGGTGGAACAAAGTATGGAGAAAATATAGCAATTATATTTTTTCATACTAGGCATATCTAAGGGACAGAGATTCTACAATGTGGCTGAGTTTTAGGAAGCTATTTCCTGTCCCTTGGAAAGATTTATCCTTTTATTAGATTTTCATTTTTTTTAAAAGTCAGTCCCTTTGAACCAATGTTTTACTTCTCTACCCATCGAATATGAAGTAAGAAACGAATGGGAGGCATGACAAAAAATTATATGATCCCATTAATACGACTGGCTGTAATTTGTGAGGTTAAATAAGCCTTGTTCAGCATTTTATAGCTTTTGAAAACTCTACAATCAGGACCAACTAGGCTATAAACATAACTCTTGGCAGGTGCTCGCAGGGATAAACATATAACTCAAAGCTTGCCTGAAATAATGCTGGCCCATTTACTAACAAAGAAGCCAATCATGACAGTGAAGGGAATAGCAAAGGGGAGGATGGAGAATGGATACTCAGTGAAAAGCATTAAAAAAAGAACAGCTTTCATATTTTAAATAGATAAAAATCTTCATCCTAAAGGACCTACCAGTGTTTTATCAAGCTGTATTTGAAACAAGACCTACCATGCTTAGCCATGAGATTGTTTTAGTCAAGCATTGCTGATCTGCTGCCACCAAACAATTTGGGCTAAGACTTCCCGAATTCCCAGCAAGATGGAGCACAATGTGTTCAGACCATGCACCTCCATCTGGTTCCTCAACGGCCTACACATTAGGTAGCTGGATCAGGGGTGGGTTCCTCCCGGTTTGGACCGGTTCTCCCGAACTGGTAGCGGCCCACTGGTGATGTCACGATGATGTCACCGAACCGGATCGGTCAGTGCCGGTCCGTGGGTGCTGCCATCTTTTTTTTATAATTTTTTTTAATTTTTTTTTAAATTTTTTTTTTGAATTTTTTATTTTTTTTTCTTCTGCGCATGCGCAGAAGCCGAGTTTCTAATTTTTTCCTTCTGAGCATGCGCAGAAGCCGACTTCCGGCACTGTGCATGCGGCCGTCATCTTTTTTTTTGGCTTTAAAAAAAAAATTGGATTTTTTGTTACTGCGCATGCACACGCACGCAAAGCATGTGCGTGCCCATGAGGTGCACCCACGTGGCGTGGGAGGGAGCGAACCGGCAGGAAGGTAAGTTGGAACCCACCCCTGAGCTGGATGCAGAAGCAAGTGGACTTCAAATGAAAACTCTGTCTTCTTATCAATTGGCTTTCAACATTTCTTTCAAAAGAGAAGTTAATTCTGGTGAAATTTTCAGAGTTCTTGCTTTTATTGATGGATGGAATACCTCTAGGTGTCTGCCGAAAATGTTTTATCATGTCTCTAGCAATTTGCAGTCTCCCTGACTTTCATATTGCGGTACATTAAAAGGAGGACTTCATGAGGCAATTTCTCCCAGGAAACTCTTTCTGATTCAAGGGTGTGGTCAGTCAAGGAGACATCAAAGTGATAGAAAGATGTGCAGCATTAAGAACTATCATAGCACTCATGACCTCCGCCACCTCCATCTATTAAGGAAGTTAAAGGGGAAAAAAACACACCACAAGATTTTAGAGTGGCACATCAGATTTCTGTGAAACATTTATTAAAAGGATAGCTGGTTCGATCAGAATTGAAATGATAATAACCAGGATAAAGGGATTATTAGCAGAGATCTTAGTTTAAACTTCTGTAGATTTCTCTGTCTTACTAGGGATGTGTAATACTGTAGTTGCATTGTTGAATGTTTCCTGCATATAATACTAGTGCTGTAGTACCTCCCAAATTAATTTGATGGGGAAAACCATTTCCTCCTCCTCCTCCTCCTCCTCCTCCTCCTCCTCCTCCTCCTCCTCCTCCACAAATTGTCAGGGCTATATTGAGGTATTCTGACCTAACTAGGGAACATCATCAGTTCCCAGAGCGGAAACCCCCCTCCCTCCCAGCACTGATGATGTTCCCTAGTTGGGGCATGAAATGTCTGCAAGAAAACCACCAAGCTCAGGGAGCACCAAGGACCCCACAGTCCTCTCCTCCCTCTCCTCCCTCTCCTCCTCCTCCTCCCCCTCCCCCTCCTCCTCCTCCTCCTCCTCCTCCACAAATTGTCAGGGCTATATTGAGGTATTCTTCCATCATTTTGCACAAGGGAGATTATATATATATATATAATTTATGTGTATATATATATATATGTATACAGTATATAGTGTTTCATTGTAAAGTGCTCTCTCCAGGAGTCTAGAACTGACCTGATTTACCATGTTTCCATTAAAGCCCTCACGGTAAGGAAACCTCCCTAATTAGTCTTTTGTAGTTCAAGACTGGAAGTTGCTACAAGCCAAGCCAAGTGAACATCTGCCATTTCTACCACCATGCAATAACCCAGTAATCTCAAAATGATTACGAATAGCAATTGGAAATCCACTTAGATTAATCATGAAATGGGGTAGAAAAACAGCTACTGATTTGTGTGGCAAGAAAACTCTGGGAAAATTGGCTTAGGGTTCAGAAGAACCTAGAACTTACTTCCGGGTCTATCACAGCCTACAGATGTAGAACTTTGGGAGACCTAGAGAGAATCTTGCAAGTCTCAAAATACATTTCTCCCCCATCATCTTTGTAGCCCAGGAAACTAGGGAGGATCCCTTCTGAGATGTTTGCTATGCCCCCATTCCTTTTATAGGCTAAGCTTCTTAGCCAACCATTGGCCCTGACTGCAGCTCTTCCCCTTGTCTCCCAAGGTCATTCGCTCATATTATTATATCCATTTGGATACATAGCAAACAAATCTCCATAAGGGACCCTCCCTAGTTTCTTGGGCTATAAAGGTGATAGGGGAGAAATGTACTTTGAGATTTTCAGGATTCTATTAATGTAACTTTACAATAGGTAGAACTAATACTTCTGCGTGTGCTTCTTGTCTGGGTACCTCTCAAGGCTAACATTGGAGAAAGGTGTCACTGATTGAACAAAAGAACTTCACATGGTGACATTTTGTTCTTTGTTCAATTTGCAAATCTTACAGAAGTTAAGCAATTGCCAACGTTTTTCGCCTCAAAGTATTTGAGTTGACTTATCCAACTTCTCTTGACTTTTATATTGCTTGTGCAAAGTGGATGTGATGGAATATGGCAAGGAGCTGGATGGAGGGAAGGGGTGCATTTCAGAGGAGTAAGAATGGTTCAGATACAGTATGTGTAAAAGAAAGAGGATAAGGACAGCTCCTTCCTAACAGTTCACATAATATATTATACAGTAGATGCAGATAGTAGAGTCATCACTCTGGCAAGATTTTATCTATAGGTATGAAACAATAGAGAACTCAGCTTGGAAAAATCACCATGTGTCACTCTTGGTTTGTGGCCTGATAGTGGAAAACAGGATTCATGTTAAAAAATCTTAGTCAAAAGAGGTCAACCAGCATGTTGACGTAGAGGACAGGAGGAAGAGTCTCTACCAAGGCAATGGCCAGATAAAAGAGACTGAGTCCAAGGCAAGAATGTAGCATGGGTACATGTTTCAAACAAGCCCTTCATAGTTCACACAAAGATAAAGGGAATTTATAAATAGTTATATAGTTTTATAATAAAATAGAGCTAGCACTTCTGAAGAACGGTTGCAGGAATTGGGTATGTCTAGTTTAATGATGATACAGTTCTGCTTGCCAGTAAGCATGAAGACCTTCAGCTCCTCATCAACAGAGTCTCAGAAATATCTGAAAAATATGGCTTGAAGCTTAACACCACAAATACCAAGATCATGGTCGTCAGCAAACAACCCATTAATTTACCACTGATAAATTCAGAAGGAATACCACTAGAAAAAGTTTAAAGGATCACGTATCTCGGTTTTAATTTACATGAAAGCTGGGACATGATCAGTGAAGTAAAGACAAGTATAGAGAAAGCTCGAACAGCATTCTTCAAAATGAAAAAGGTCTTCTGCAGTCACGACATAAGTCTAAGACTGAAAATCAGGCTTGTCAGATGTTACATCTTTTCTATCCTGCTCTACGGAGTGGAGAGTTGGTCTCGGACAGAAAGCCACTTGAAGAGACTAGAAGCATTTGAAATGTGGATTTACAGATGGCTGTTACGTATAAGCTGGGTTAACAAAATCACAAATGAGGAGGTGATAAGCTGCCTGGGAAAGCAAAGGGAAATCATCAAAACCATTAAAAAGCAAAAGGTAGAATAGTTTGGACATGTGATGCGACACCCGGAAAAAAAAACCAAACTGACTGGTTTGGACAAAACTCAGCAGCAGCAGCACTTTTTCATGCGGCTGTTGATAAAAATAGGATTGCCAACATGATCGCCAAAAGACAGATATGGAAGAAGAAGAAGAAGAAGAAGAAGAAGAAGAAGAAGAAGAAGAAGAAGAAGAAGAAGAAGAAGAAGAAGAAGAAGAAGAAGAAGAAGAAGAAGAAGAAGAAGAAGAAGTTGTTTAATGAAAAGGAGGACTAGTGGTGATATGATAGTAATCTTCCAATATTTGAGGGGCTGTCACAAAAAAGAGGGAGTCAACCTATTCTCCAAAGCACCTGATGACAGAACAAGAAGCAACGGATGGAAATTAATCCAGGAGAGAAGCAACCTAGAACTAAGGAGAAATTAATCAGTGGAACAACTTGCCTCCAGAAGTTGGGGTGCTCCAACACTGGAGGTTTTTCAGAAGACATTGGACAACAATTTGTCTGAAATAGTATAGGGTCCCCTGCTTGAGCAGGAGGTTGGATTAGAAGACCTCCAAGGTCCCTTCCAACTCTTTTATTCCATATATACCATAAAGTTGCCCTGACCTACATAATATTGGTTTCCTAGTCTGATCTACCTTGAAGTGCTGATGATTTAATAATGCAAGCTAAATACGCAAGCCAGATTTTGTCTCTCATGTTACTGTTCTTGCTGTTAGAGTCCTCAAAATTTAGCTTTAACATAAATCATTAATGTGGAAGAGTGAAAGGAAGGAGTTCAAAGATTAATACTACTATAAAAAATACACATTCTAGAGAAGCAACAGATAAAATCCTTGATGTAAAACAATCCCTGATTTTTTACTTGCCCTCACCACAGGGGTTCATGCAAAGCCAATAACTTTGTTTGCATTTTACAAATTAGCAGATGGCTCTTTGATACTAAGGGAGGCGGGGAAGAGACCATGTACCAATGATCTCTTTAAATTGCTACTCTATTTGTGGGCAGAGAGATTGAAGGATTCCATTAATGAATTTCCCCAAATAGTTTCTTGAAATGAAAGAAGTTTAACTAGGAAAGGTCCTCCCTCTAGACCGGAGAGGGTCAGCCCAAGGATCCAAGGTGGCAAATGTCCTTCAGTGTCCTTCAATATTCCTCGAGCCATTAAAATTAATTTATTTCATTGGTTTCATCAGAATAGAAGTTTTTCAAATTACATTCCATCAATAGCCACATTTGTTCTAGCCCCATCTACTACTTAGAATTGACCTATCTACTTTTGGGGGGCATCTCTGGCACATCATTCAAAAGGTCAAGTGCAAAACAACAACAACAACAACAATTGCATTGCTATTAGGTTTGAAGGACTGTTTTCTCTTGTGAAGGGGACACAGTGGCTCAGTGGCTAAAACGCTGAGCTTGTCGATCAGAAAGGTCGGCAGTTCGGCGGTTCGAATCCCGAGCGCCGCGTAACGGTGTGAGCTCCTGTTACTTGCCCCAGCTTCTGCCAACCTAGCAGTTTGAAAGCATGTAAAAATGCAAGTAGAAAAACAGGGACCACCTTTGGTGGGAAGGTAACAGTGTTCCGTGCACCTTCGGCGTTTAGTCATGCCGGCCACGTGACCATGGAATCGTCATCAGACAGCACTGGCTCTTCAGCTTAGAAATGGAGATGAGCACCGCCCCCTAGAGTCGGGAACGACTAGCACGTATGTGTGAGGGGAATCTATCCCCTTAACCTTTCTCTTGTAAGAGAATGCCGTTCCTTGCAGTAGATCTTTAAAACATTTCCAAATCTCAATTGATCCCCCCCACAATGAGACTTGCGTGTAGGTAAGATCAGTCTCCCAAACGATTGATCGAATGTCTTTTCATTTTACAGCAGGGGGGAATTTAAAAGAGCAGGGAAGAAACATTTTGCTACCTAGAATGCAGCTTGTCATTCCCTGACCTACTTTTGTACAATCTCATGGCAGGAAAGGCATGCTGGTATTGACGCTGTAACTTGAGCTGGCAGAAGGATGGATGAGGCAATCATAGATGAGTGGAATTTTGGCACTGCTGAATTCAAAAACCTGGCTGGCAGGAAAGCAAACTGGGAGGGTTATACAGAATACAAAACAACAGAGTTGGAAGGAACCTTGGAAGTCTTCTGATCCAACTCCCTGCTCAAGCAGGATTCTCTATACCATTCTGGACAAATGATTGTCCAATCTCTTTTTAAAAACTCCAGTAATAGAGCACCTACAACTTTTGAAGGTAAACCCTATACTACCACCTCTTACAATACTAGACAACACAGTATCAACAGTAGAGTCCTTGAAGTTTCTAGGTTCTATCATATCTCAAGATGTAAAATGGACACCTAACATCAAAAACATCATCAAAAAAGCACAACAAAGAATGTTCTTTCTGTGCCAACTCAGAAAGCTCAAACTGCCCAAAGAACTGCTGATTCAGTTCTACAGAGGAATTATTGTCATCTGCACCTCTATAACTGTCTGGTTTGGTTCTGCAACCAAACAAGACAGACACAGACTTCAACGGATTGTTAGAACTGCAGAAAAAAACAATTACTACCAAGCTGCCTTCCATTGAGGACCTGTATACTGCACGAGTCAAAAAGAGGGCTGTGAAAATATCTACAGAGCCCTCACATCCTGGACATAAATTTTTTCAACTTCTACCTTCAAAACGACGCTATAGGGCACTGCACACCAGAACAACAAGACACAAGGACAGTTTTTCCCCGAATGCCATCACTCTGCTAAACAACTAATTCCCACAACACTGTCAAACTAAGACTGTATTACTATTCTTCTTCTCATCCTTACTAGTACCTATCTCTTCCCACTTATGGCTATATCGATGTTGCTTGTATCTTTACAACTTATGTTGTTTTTATAGAATAGAATAGAATAGAATAGAATAGAATAGAATAGAATAATAGAATAGAATAGAATAGAATAGAATAGAATAGAATAGAATAGAATAGAATAGAATAGAATAGAATAATTTATTGGCCAAGTGTGATTGGACACACAAGGAATTTGTCTTGGTGCATATGCTCTCAGTGTACATAAAAGAAAGGATACATTTGTCAAGAATCA
>QLTV01004403.1:1977980-2002222 GCA_003457575.1 Thermophis baileyi
CTGTCTTTCTGTCTGTCTCTCTTTCTGTCTGTCTATCCATCCATCCATCCATCTTCCTTCCTTCCTTCCTTCCTTCCCTATCTATCTATCTATCTATCTATCTATCTATCTATCTATCTATCTATCTTCTATCTATCTATCGTCTATGTATTTATCCATTCTAAATATGTGTAGGCAATGGTTACATTTATAAAGCTATATTTATTGAAAGCACACAGTCATATTGGTGATATTTATGTAGCACACCCTAGGCTGGGGTTAAGAAAACACAAGTTATTAATATTCTACTTCCAAGTGAATAAACCATATGATGGCTTCCTATTTTGTCTTGGTCCAGGCCAAGGCAACGGCTACATTCCAGCTATATCTGTAGCAAAGCATGGTCATGCCAGAACATCAGCTGTTATAGTATGATCTTGTCATGGAAATGCTGGCATTGCACTCATTTGTCCTGACAGAAGTATGTTAGGTGTGTCATTTATGTGACAGCATCATAATTCATGTTTAATCATTTGTCCTTGCTCACTCCCATCCTCAACCTCCCCCATCCATTGCGAGTTTCCACAACATGATAATCCATAAAGTTAATATTTTGAATTACTAGCCCTGATTATTATAAAGGTTTTTCTGAAATGTCTTGCCACTGAAATTCATTGAGATTAGACTCCTTCCTGATTGCGAATTTCATCATAAGCAACATGAATACTAATTCACACAATTAAATTTATTTTATTAAGGTTATTCCATCAGTTGCCCACCATAAGAAAAGAAATACATGGTGGATTCTGAAATAAATAAATAAATAAATAAATAATGATTTCAATGATATATTTATGTATTAATTTGCATGTATTTGAAAAAAATGTTAATATGAGCGCATATTAATACTTTTTCTGTTTCTCCAAATGTTGGCATAAGGTTGCTATTCCATCGTGAAGCTGTTTCTCATTAAGGAGCAAAAACAGCAGCAAGAACTCTGGCAGATTATTCACACTCTAGTAAGGCTTTTTTATTCTGATTTTAGTCAGAGCTAGTTGGGGCATGTGCAAATGCTTCGCTCGGCTGTCTCGCAGACAGATTTTAGGACTGTGAGATGCCAGGGAATTTGGCTAGGTATTCTGCTCAAGAAACCACTGCGTTTCCCCCCCCCCTACCTGTTCTCATTCTGTTATATGAAAAAGAATTTTCTTTCAATGCCTCTGTTAAAGGAGAAGAGAATATCAGTAAGATTGCCCTGTGTTGTTCTCGCACTGATTTAGTGATGAGATGTATGTCTATCAAAGTAGAAGTAGTCCTTGTACATCCTTATGACCACAACTGAGCTCAACACTTCCATTGTTAAGCAAGGCAGTTGTTAATTGAGTCACGCTCCATTTTACGACCCTTTTGCCATGGTTGTTAAGTGAAGCACTGCAATCATTTAGCAAAACCTAATTTTGCAAAACGTCTTCTCCGGTAACATTGTACCGCAAACTAGGGCATACAAAACCTTTGCCAGACCCAAGAGCCGAGGTGGCGCAGTGGTTAGAGTGCAGCACTGCAGGCTACTTCAGCTGACTGCTAGCTGCAGTTCAGCGGTTCAAATCTCACCGGCTCAAGGTTGACTCAGCCTTCCATCCTTCCGAGGTGGGTAAAATGAGGACCCAGATTGTTGGGGGCAATATGCTGACTCTGTGAACCGCTTAGAGAGGGCTGTAAAGCACTATGAAGCGGTATATAAGTCTAAGTGCTAATTCTCAAATACAGCTCGTCTGCCTGGAATCCACACTATATATCGGACATTAATACAATTGAGCGAGTCCAGAGGTATTTCACGAGAAGAGTACTCCATTCCTCTGCTCGCAACAGAATACCTTATGCTACCAGGCTTGAAATTTTGGGCCTGGACAATCTAGAACTACGCCGCCTACGGTCTGACCTAAGCGTAGTACACAAAATTGTCTGCTACAATGTCCTACCTGTCAATGACTTCTTCAGCTTCAACCTCAATAATACACGGGCAAACAATAGATACAAACTCAAGATAAACCGCTCCAAACTCGATTGCAGAAAATATGACTTCAGCAACAGAGTGGTCAATGCCTGGAATGCTCTACCTGACTCCGCTGTTACATCCTCAAACCCTCACAGCTTCAACTTTAAACTGTCTACCGTGGACCTCATCCCATTCCTAAGAGGTCTGTAAAAGGGGGCGTGTCCTACTGTCCCCATTTACCTGTACTCATTCCTTGTTCATGTCCATGTTTACACTTATACCTGTTATCTAGTACATGTTCAACAAATTAAATGAATGAATAAATAAATAAATAAATAAAGTGAATCATGAGGTTGTTAAATGAATGTAGCTTGACCCATTGACTTTGCTTGTCAGAAGCTCCCTAGGAAGGATGCAAATGGCAATCACATGACCCTGGGATACTGCAACCATTGGAGATACAGGCCGGTGGCCAAGCCACCTGAAGTTTGATCAAGTGACTGTGGAGATGCTACAAAGAGAACTACTTTGGTCTAGGGGTTAAAGCACCAGGCTAGAAAGCAAGAGACTCCGAGTTCAAGTCCAGCCTTAGCCATGAAAGCCAGTTGGGCGACCTGGGGCCAATCACTTTCTCTCAGCACAAGTCACCTCACAGGTTGTCATTGTGGGGAAAATAGGAGGAGGAAGGTGTATTGGATATGTTTGCTGTCTTAAGTTGTTTGTGAGATGTTGAGACTCTAGAAAAAGTGCAGAGAAGAGAAACCAGGATGATTAGGGGATTGGAGACTAAAACATATAAAGAACGGTTGCAGGAACTGGGCATGGCTAGTCTAGTGAAGAGAAGGGCCAGGGGAGACATGATAGCAGTTCCAATATTTGAGGGGCTGCCACAGAGAGGAAGGGGTCAAGCTATTTCCCAAAGCACGTCCACAAGAAATCTAAGTCCAGCCAACTTTGAATTCCATTGACTCTTATCTACCGCCAATTCGCTTTGACCGTTAGTAGTTCAGATTCTTGTAGAGAATCTGCTTGGGTGGGGGGTTGGACTAGAAGACCTACAAGGTCCCTTCCAACTCGGTTAATCTGTAAGATGGAATATAAATGAAGAAATAAATGAATAAATCCTCCTATGACCATAAAATAGATATTGGACTGCAAAAAGTTTTCTATATTTCTTTGTTGATATTTAATGTCCTTTTGGATTTCTTCAGCCAATCTATGGTTAATCCAAATCTTGGGAGTCCAATAGTCTAGATTCATCTTTGGATCACTTTTGAAGGAGCCAAGAAACAGGGCACCCAACTATGATCCTGAAGATAGAAGATACAGGTCCAGCAAAGTCAAGTAATGTACATAGGGGCAAAGTTAGCAAGCTAGAGAAGTGCTAAACATGAGAAGTAGAACATGAGAACAAAACATAGAACACAGGTAGTCCTCGACTTACGACCCGATTGAGCCCAACATTTCTCATGCAAAGTGAGACATTTTACCCCATTTTACAACCTTTCTTGCCACAGTTGTCGAGTGAATCACTGCAGTTGTTAAGTTAGTAACATGGTCTGGCTTCCCCATTGACTTTGCTTGTCAGAAGGTCGCAAAAATGGACCACGTGACCCAGGGGTGGGTTCTGGATCCTTTTGCTGCCGGTTCGCTCAGGGTCGCACCGTGCGCGTGCTCAGCAATCAAAAAATAGCTTCTGCGCATGCGCAGAAGCAAAAAATTAGCTTCTGTGCATGCGCAGAAGCAAAATCCAAGATGGCGGCGCCCACGGAGACACCGACGGAACCGGCTCTGTGACATCATCGCCGAGCTACTAATGGTTCTAAAGTACCAGTTAGAACCGGTAGGAACCCACCTCTGACATGACCTTGGTACACCTCAACTGTCATAAATACGAGTCCGTTGCCAAGCGCCTGAATTTTGCTCAGGTGACCAGGGGATGCTGCAACGGTCATAAGTGTGAAAAATGGTCATAAGTCACTTTTTTCCGGTGCCATTGTAACTTCGAACGGTCAGTAAATGAAATGTTGTAAGTTGAGGACTACCAGTACTAGGGCTGGAAGGGACCTTGGAGGCCTTCTGGTCCTAAGAAGCAAGGCTGAAGAACTCCTTGAGAGTAAATGGTTTACTTGGGAGGAAGGCTGTGTGGGTGAGTAGCCTTTCTGGCCTCTTAATTACTAACGAGTGGCCGCTGGATTTGGGCAGGGCTATAGAACCGCAGCCTGAATAGGCCTCAGTTTACCACAAACCAGTTTCAGAATGCCATGAAGTTGGCTATGCATTTTAACCAGGTTTCTGACGAATTTCTTTTTTACTTTATTTCTTTGTATCTTGCCTTCTATTAGTTTTACAAATAACTCAAGCAGCAAACATATCCAACGCGCCTTCCTCCTCTTATTTGCCTCACAACAACCCCGTGAGGCGAGTTGGGCTGAGAGAGAGTGACCGGCCTAGCTGGCTTTCATGCCTGAGGCAGGAGTCGAACTCACAGCCATCTTCTGCCTTTATTGATTGTGTGGTAGGTATATTTGGGCTGTTTGGTGGGTGTTACAGGTAGTCCTTGACTTATAACAGTTCATTTAGTGACTGTTCAAAGTTGCAATGGCACTGAAAAAAGTGACTTAGGACCATTTTTCACACTTACGACCATTGCGGTATCCCCATGGTCATTGATTAAAATTCAGACGCATGGCAACTGACTCATATTTATGATGGTTGCAATGTCCTGGGGTTACGTGATCCCCTTTTACGACCAATTCATATTTATGACAGTTGCAATATCCTGGGGTCACGTGATCCCCTTTTGTAAACTTCTGACAAGCAAAGTCAATGGGGAAGCCAGATTCAGTTAACAACTGTCTTACTAACTTAACAACTACGGTGATTCACTTAACAACTGTGGCAAGAAAGGTCGTAAAATGGGGCAAAACTCACTTAACATATGTTTCACTTACTAACAGAAATTTTGGGCTCAATTGTGGTTGTAAGTTGAAGATACTATCTGTATTATGCTTGACTATGGGCTGTTTCTTGCCTTGCTATATTAGATAATCCTTCGGCTTGTACATCGTGCCACATCATTGGCTGTGCTTGCCTGACAAGCTTACCTATAAATTGTTCAATGAAGTCAAGTGTTTGGGTGTGGATGTCACACTGAACCATCAAACAAACATGTGAAGAAGAGCTACACAACTCATTGGGTTAATAGTTGATTATCTGCTGACTCAATGTGTTCAAAGAATTTTTCTTTTTCAGTTTAGCATCGTATAAACTTAAGTAATGAAGTTTATAAAATGCGGCTTAGAATGCCAAATATTAAAACCAAAGTTAAATCATGGTTTAGTATGAGGGACTAGCTTAATCTAGAGTTTTTGCCCAAATCTTCACTCTAAAAGCAGGGTATTATAGCTAGGCATTTTGACTGTAATTTAACACTATAGAACATAGAATAATAGGATTGAAAGAGACCTTGGAGGTCTTCTAGTCTGCCCATGGCAGGATATCCTATACCATTCTGGATTTTCTTTGGGCTTGATGCATGGATACAAATGATCATAGAAAGAATAAGAAGACAGAATAGTAGAGTTGGAAGGGACCCCAGAGGTCCTCCAGTCCAACCCCCCCAACCCAAGCAAGAGACCCTATACCCTTTCCAACAAATGGTTGTCCAATGTCTTCTTATTAGTTGACGGAGCACTCCAGTGACGGAGCACTCACAATTTCTGAAGGCAACTGGTTAATTGTTTTAACTGTCAGGAAATTTCTCCTTAGTTCTAGGTTGCTTCTCTCCTTGATTAGTTTCCATCCATTGCTTCTTGTCCTACCATCAGGTGCTTTGGAGAATAAGTTGACCCCATCGTCTTTGTGGCAGCAATGGGATCTTTATTTCTTGCAATTAGCCCTAGGCTTTGTGGTTTATTGAAACATGAATTATCATATGTGAATCCAACTACAGAGTTTCATGGCTAGAGACTTTAACCTGGTTCTGAAGATTTTGATCTAATACTCATGTTGCAGGATGAGGAAATTCTCTATAGTATTTTAGTTCTGCAGTCACTCCTAGATGAAGCTTCAGGCCTCAGTTTCTTAATTTATAGGATTTATGTCTTGACCTCTGCTTTATGCAGCCCTGAAGGCAACTAATAATATTTAAAACAGAATACAAAAATTTAAAAATGCACACTCATGAGCAAACAAATAACTTTTTACAATTAAAAAAATAAGCTGTAATCCAGCACATTTTTGTAGTGCAGAGTTCAGCGTGCTTTGCAAAATCCTATGTGGCCATCAACCCAATCAGAAGTTGGTACCTCTTCATTTTAAGAAGACTCCATTGAAGCGACGTGATATCCCCACAGGTATTCATCCATCAGCCAAATCCATCAGCAATAATGGGGATGACCAAAGCAGCTGTGCTTTTTCTTAACCATCATCCTAATGTTAGATGCAAGATAGACTCTTCTGTGCAGATTTCCTGCAGTAGAAATCTTCTGAATATTTGAGCCTGATTAAAAAGCAATCCATTAGTAATGGAGTGATGCCATTTAGGAGACCCTGTTTTGGTTAAAATTCTATTTAAATATTTTTAACTTATTTGACTTGAAATAAGCCATTCAGAGTTGCTTGAAGCCGGCTGGTGTATGAATCGTAGTAAATAAATAAAAATTATTATACAAGGCAAAGTATATTTATGACACTTAGCATATGTGACATACTTTTAAAACAAATCCCTATAAAGTCTTTGAGGAAAATGGCTAAAATTAGCTGGTGAACTCTGCAGTAGCATTATTGATACATGGTGTTTTAACTGTTAATTATAGCCCGTTAAGTAACCTGTGGGTCCTAACTGCAAACTTACTTTGTGACTAGATTTGTTAAGAAAATGTATTACGTTGTATGTTCTCTGAGCTAAAATGCTTTGTGTACTTCCAAGATGGAATATTCAAATAATTTGACCCACGTTGCTCATAATGTAGGATTATTGTATTTGCAACCAGTTCTGTCCCAGAACTAAAACAAAACAGATAAGCCTTTAAAAAAACTATACTTAGAAAGAGGAAAAAGACAGATATAATTTACTGAACATAATTATCTATTAACTCATTCAATTTATTAAGTAACCAATCCACAAATCAAATTATTCCGCTCAGTTCTATCTTGGGCAAGTTACAGCCTTTGAACATTTCACTAAGTACGGCATAGTCCATGTACCACTTTCTCTTTACCTAAGGTTGATTAGCTTATTTCAGTACTTTTAAAGTCTCTTGCCTGCAGAATATTTTTTGTAAAGATTCTACTTAAAAAAAAAAATTGAAAATGGTATTTAATAAATAGAAATTTTAAAGTTAAAAAAAAAGTGACATGATAGCAGTCTTCCAATATTTGAAGGGCTGTCACAAAGAAGAGAGGGTCAACCTATTCTCCAAAGCACCTGAAGGCAGGACAGGAAGCAATGGATGGAAATTAATCAAGGAGAGAAGAAGCAACCTAGGACTAAGGACCAATTTCCTGACAATGAGAACAATTAAACAGTGGAACAGCTTGCCTTCAGAAGCTGTGGATGTTCCATCACTGGAGGTTTCTAAGAAGAGATTGGACTATCATCTATCTAAAATGACAGAGTTTCCTGCTTGAGCAGGGATTGGGCTAGATGACCTCCAAGGTCTCTTCCAACTCTATTATTCTGAGGTAGCGGAGTCCCCCAGAGTGTTTGCGGATAGGGGTGCAAGTTGGTGGTACATCATTATTGTATAGATGGAAGGTGATTAATGATCAATTATGACTTTGCAGCTGTGCTCACAATTCACCTGAGACATTGGCAGGCTCGCCATTCCTGGGATACAATAATAAACAACTGCCATGTGTGTTCTTGGATGGCTTTCTCTAATTTTATTTTGAAAATACAGTTTGATTCTGGAAGAAAAAAAATCAGTTCTTGGTATTCTGAATTGCATAGCTTGTGGAATTCCTGTTTTCTTTGTGCACCGTGTAAGTGGTACCCACCTAAAGTTAAGTATCTCTCAGTTGATATATCTCAACTGAAATTCCAGAGGACTTACTTTTTCTTGACCGATCAATAAATAAACTCAAAGGCTATTGTTGACTATCCCTTTTGGCCTCAATGCAAGAATGGGATTTAAAACCCGATAACATGTTGAGGTGTAACACGCTAGTACAAAATCAGTGCTGTGATTTTGCACTGTTGGGTTGTGTGTTTTCTTTGAAAGTTTAGGGCATGGCTTCAAAATTATAATTTATAGGTAATAAAAGTATTAAGCAGGGGATAATTGAATATACTCTAGCTTAATTTCAATTCAGTCAAATTTAGTTTGTACTTGGCTTCACGAAGCTTGTCCTGGTTCTGCCTAGATTTTAGAGGAGAGAATGCCTTGAAAATGGTTTATACAATGTAGTTTGGACCTTGCTCTTTATTTAAGCAGTTTTTAGACTTTGGATAAGCCCGAAAAAAGATGCCAGTGCTATAAAGGATTTGCTCACTAGTTAAGATGAAGCTTTTTTTCAGAGAGAGAAGGTTGAAAATATGTCTTTGTTTTAATGACGAACAAAAAAGTACTATGCTTATTTGAGGTCTGAACTATACCTGTACTTACACTATACCTGCACACTTTTTAATATAACTATTGAGCAACCTTGGAGAAGACTCCATAAATTTGACAGTTATACCTTAAAATATTGGTTACTTTATTTCAGATTAACAGGATGATGGTGACCTGATCCATACTGAGATTCAAGCTTGGGGGTAGAGGGATTAAAACCTTTGCCTTGATATTCCCCTGATGGATATAGACTCCTCCAGGTCTATGAAGGAAGGAGACATATAACTATTGTCTCCCTACAAGAGTGTGGATAAAAAAACATTTTTTCTAAAGATCAAGGGAACTATCCAATTGATACCAAGGATGATATTCTTTGTAATCATTCAACCTAGATGGTGTGAGGTCTCCTGTCTTGAGCAGGGTGTTGGACTAGAAGACCTCCAAGGTCCCTTCCAACCCTATGATTCTATGTTCCATGAGATCTCTGTGGCTGTATTTGTTTAACAGAAAGGTTGGACTGCTTTCTCCTTGTGGTTACTCAGGAACAGCAGATGGAGAGGTTAAAGAGATGGGCTGGCCAAATTCTGAAGGCTACTTCAAGTTCATATATAGTCATATTCTCAAACCAGAATAAAAATAGTATGACTTGAAAAATGGAGAAAAACTGAACCTGTTTTTTTTCTATTCTGGTTTCCAGGGAGAAATGAGAATTTTTCTCTTTGTTCTGTTATTGAATTTTTTTTTTACTTCCTCTCTTTTATATGCATTGTTTCTGCTTGGGGTAACTTTGCTCTGGCAAAGGACTGAAGGGGAATTCAGAATGCAAGATTGGTTTACTGCACTCATGATCTGCTCCAAGTATTATTTGTCCCATGCATTTGTCCACGGATCCTTTATTTCTTGGTAAAATCTCCATCCAACTTTTTCAGCCCAATTCACAGCTTCATAGTAGTGTCTTCTGACATGAAATCCTTCAGAGAGGTTCAAATAGTAGTTAGGAATTATGAGAAATTTTGTCCCAAGATAACAGAATAACTGAGTTGGAAGGGACCTTGGAGGTCTTCTAGTCCAACTCCCTGCTCAATATATTTGAAATGTCCAAATTGTAGGAGATTGATTTTACAGAATACTGTTCTTCCTTGTTAAAGTAGATATTAACCTGAAGAGGGTATTATTCTGTCCCCATTATGGCAATCTGGAATTGCTAGACATCTGTAACTTTTTGCAGAGGCACTCTTCCCAAAGCACTGGTGAGACCTTACAGGTCTTCAAGTTGTTATTTGATCAAGTAGACTCAAAGCTATGCCTCTGGACATTTCCATGTTGCTGGTTCTGAATCAACTCTTGAGATCCCATATGGGCAGTTGAGAGATACTTTACCTGGCTTCAACCTTAAATGCTTGAGCTCTACAAAGTTTGAAGATCAACTATTGGATGGAATGCTTGCATTATCCTTCCTCCTGGATCTTGAGCTTCAGCTGCTCTATGAATGTTGAAAAAAGAACGTTGACTTGCTTATTTATTTATTTATTTATTTATTTATTTATTTATTTATTTATTTATTTATTTATTTATTTATTTATTTATTTAGTCAAACATGTATGAGATAACAGGTGTAAGTATAAATATGGACATGAGCACATGAAATGAGTACAAATAAATGGGGACTGTAGGACAGGGACGGTAGGCACACTGCTGCGCTTATGCACGCCCTCCTTACAGACCTCTTAGGAATGGTGTGAGGTCTACGGTAGACAGTTTAAGGTTAAAATGAGATAACAGGTGTAAGTATAAATATGGACATGAGCACATGAAATGAGTACAAATAAATGGGGACTGTAGGACAGGGACGGTAGGCACACTGCTGCGCTTATGCACGCCCTCCTTACAGACCTCTTAGGAATGGTGTGAGGTCTACGGTAGACAGTTTAAGGTTAAAGCTATGGGGGTTTGAGGAAGTAACAATGGAGTCAGGTAGAGCATTTCAGGCATTGACCACTCTATTGCTGAAGTCGTATTTTCTGCAATCGAGTTTGGAGCGGTTTACCTTGAGTTTGTATCTATTGTTTGCCTGTGTATTATTGCAGTTGAAGCTGAAGTAGTCATTGACAGGTAGGACGTTGTAGCAGATAATTTTGTGTGCTATGCTTAGGTCAGACTGTAGGCTGTGAAGTTCAAGGTTGTCTAAGCCCAAAATTTAAAGCCTGGTGGCATAAGGTATTCTGTTGTGAGCGGAGGAGTGGAGTACTCTTCTCGTGAAATACCTCTGGACCCGCTCGATTGTATTAATGTCCGATATACAGTGTGGATTCCAGGCAGACGAGCTGTATTCGAGGACTGGTCTGGCACAGGTTTTGTATGCCCTAGTTAGCAGTTGTTGTTGTTTTTGCAATTCTTCAGTATAAGTGTAGGCAAAGCTAATAGGGTTGAAATTGACATTTCTTCTCTTTGGCAAGAGAAACAGCATATACAAACAATGGAGTTGCTTGGCTGTCTTCTTTCTTTTATATGGAGTGAAGGGTCAGTAGATTTTTGTTGCCATAGGAACTGGTGCAGCTTGAGATGGGGCAGTGACTTTCATTCCTTGATCCCAGAGCCGGCAGTAATAAAGGTAATTGTGGGCTACTTCTGAAGTGTTGAGGACTGCAAGCAGAAAAAGTGCAGAAATTTACCTGCTTCGCTTAGTCTTCACAAACTGGTTTTACAACCTGCCAATCCATGGGACTGACCGAATTGTCACAGGGTACATGTGACACAAAGAACCCATAAGCTAACCACAATTCTATGCAATACACTTAAGCCAGAAACAAGTCAATCGTATTGTAATCTAGAGTGTTGATTAAACTCAACCGATACATGAAACATTTTTTTTCCAAAACTTATTCTGTTCCACTGATTTTCTTAGTCCTGACTGGGGAAATTCCATGGCATTTAACCTAGAAACTGACTGTTTTGAAACAAAAATCCTTGCTCCTCCCCATATACAAAACATATCTATCTTCAGTAGTCAAACAAAGAAGGAAAAGTTTAATTCTCTTACTTTTTGCATTTTACTCCACAGCTCACTATTATTCCAAAGATGGTATTCTCTGCATCCTATACTGCCCTTCTCAATAGATTATTTCATGGAGAAGGAATCCTTTTCAAATATGTGCTAGAATAGGTCAAAAGAGGTGGATTTCTCCATGAGGGAAATTTCTCCCTCACTTGAAGTGACATAATTATCTGAAGAACAAAACAAAAAATGTTGGCTTATCCAAAGCATCAGAAACTGGCTCACCACCCTTGGGATAAAACTTTTCTACATGTAAGTATAATAATTAGAACAAAAGCTGAAAATCCTCCCCTGAAATTAGAAACTCTTTAACTGATTAGCTAAATATACTCTGGTTGGTTTTCCTTGCCTCTGGTGGTTTCATTAATATGGCTGAGGTAATTGTTTTTGTCTTGAGCACAAAGAGCAATTGTGAAATTTGCCCTTTTGGTCAAAGAACAAGGATCAGAGTGACCTTGTGGAACATATTAAGTGCTGCTTTGTGGTGTCTGAATTTAAATTGTGTCCAAATGTGCTATCAGCTATAGGCTATTACTATTCAGGGAGTTGCTCAGACTTAACAAGAAAGAAAGTGGGTTAAGTTGTCACCAGCTTTACAAAATTTGTTAAATACAATGCTGAAATTTCTCTTTCAAGAAAAAAGCTTTTGTTGTCCTGCTTGCTTTTAGAGAGCTCTAGATGTCTTGAGAATTTCTTTGGAGGTTGCTCTTGAAGTGATTTGTTAGTACAAAGTCCTGGTGTTTGTATTCTGTTACCTTGATCTTGGAACAGAGTGAAATGTGATCCAAGACCTCAAGAGGAGCAACGCCATCACAATCAATCGACAAAGAAGACCTGTTGTCATTACGAATGTTGCTTATGTCAAGAAAGCTGAGAAGTCTTCTTTCCAATTCTTCATTCCAACTTCTATCTTTCAGTCCAACAAAAGGTGCCAGGAAAGATTACATGGACTGATGAAATAATTTCCTGAAGACAAATAAGGCTATCTACATGGAAACAATGTGGACATCAAATAGGCAATTTCTACCTCCTTAAATACACAAAGAAGGCAAATTGTCTCAAGCATTGGAACCATCAGAGCTGGATTACCAGATTTTATGGATGCTGTACTCAAACTATGTGCCACCAGCACTCTCACTCTCATAAAAAAAACACAACCCCTACTCCATAAGAAGACCAAAATCCATAGTCAATCTCCCTAACCATACCATTTTACTTACTGGGGTATTATACACTAATATCAACCTTCCCCTCTCAAATGTGGATTTCAAGCCAATAAAAAATCATTACTTATGTCAATACAGTATACCTTGCTACCAGGACTGAGGAGAGGGGGTTGCAGCTGCTACATTGTTCTGGAGCCCATGAAGCTCAAAGTGGGCCCATGAAGGGGGGGAAATGTAAAATTTTTACAAAACCAAATTTTTAAAAAGAAAAACAGTTTCTTCGTTTATGAATATATTTTATACTTCATTTCAGTTTATGAATGGTTATGAAATGTCATCTCAAAAATCTGGAGCTCAAAAATGCAAGGAAAAACAGAAGTGTGATGAGATTAATAAAAAGGGGCGACAAACGCTTTTTCAATTTGGCGTTAAATGCAGCGGCAGCACTCTCGCGCACATGGCCCGGCTGGGGTTGGTGGGTGGGTGGGCACCTCTCCCAAGCATGCATGCATGCACGCGCCCTCCCTTCCTTTTCGGCTGAGGCCTCTCCGAGCGGCATGTGTGAGACGAGCGGGAAAGGCCGTGCAGCCTCCCCCTGGGTTTCCCATTCAGGAGACCAAGGAGAGCCTGGCGGTGGCCGCTGCCTCCCCTTCCGACGCCCTTTCCACCAACACAGAGGGGTCCGGAGGTGGTGGAGGAGGGAGCAGCAGCAGCAGCAGCAGCAGCGACTCAGAGGCCGAACGGCCACCAGCAGAGTCGCCTGAGGGACGGGAGGCCCAGCCGGAGCCCCAGCCGGACAGAAAAGTCGATGCCCACGAGGCTGAGGAGAAGGAGGAGGAGGAGGAGGAAAAACAGCGGGGGCCCATATTTATTTTATTTATTTTATTTTATTTAGTTAGTTTGTCAAGCATGTATGAGAAAACAATTATAACTATGAACATAACATATAAACGTATAAGTATAAACAGGTAAAGTATATGCATAAGATATGAGTACGAATAATGGGAACAGTAGGACAGGGACGGTAGGCACGCTGGTGCACTTATGCACGTTCCCTTACAGACCTCTTAGGAATGGGGTGAGGTCCACGGTAGACAATTTTAGGTTAAAATTTTGGGGGTTTGAGGATGTAACAACAGAGTCAGGTAGTGTATTCCAGACATTGACCACTCTGTTGCTGAAGTCGTATTTTCTGCAATCGAGTTTGGAGCGGTTTACTTTGAGTTTGTATCTATTGTTGGTTATAATATGATCGCAAAGGTCATTTAGGTAAATCAGAAAGAGAGTGGGTCCTAGAACGCTGCCTTGGGGGACACAGCTGTTAACTGGTGCAGGGTTTGATAGGGCACTCCTTATTTTGACTACTTGTTGCCTGTTTGACAGGAATGCAGCTATCCATTTGTGCAGTGATCCAGAAATGCCGTAAGAGCATAGTTTTAACAGTAGTTTGTCGTATACCACTGAATCAAAGGCTTTGCAGAAGTCTATGTAAATTGTGTCAGTTGCATTACCCTGGTCGAGTTGTGTAGTCCAAATGTTTCTGCAGTGTAGGAGTTGTAGATTACAGGACAAATTTTTCCTGAAACCAAACTGTTAGTTTGGTTTCAGCACTTTATAATCCTCTCGGCGGCCCTGCTTGCTACCAAGGTGTGGCTACATGTATGGCTCCACAATATGTCAACATCTTTATGACTGACCTAGAACAATGCTTTGTGAACATTTATCTTCTGTTGCCCAACCTTTACCTCCCCTTACGCTCCTAAGATTAATTGACATTAATTAACAGAACCCTCACAGATTCCAAAAACTGTGAATTAGTGAATTGAAGGCACCTTCACAGATATTTTCTCTAATGTTGATACATGCCACCATCTGCCAATAATGCTCCACTGGACTCTATGGAACAAACAAGCTAAACTTTGCACCAAAGAATTATTGGATGCAATTTTGACTCAAGGACAAGATAATATCAGAGCATTTTAACCTTCCAGCACACTCTATTGAAGCAGCCATCTTGGATAGAAGGAACTTTGCTAGCACAACTGAGCAAAAAATTGCTAAAGAAACACCAAAGGAAACTTCTTCAAGTAAAAACAAAGAAAGCCCAGTTGCCTCTTGAAAAAGCACTTTTGGGACAACAATGGCCTGGATGACTGAGAATCTCCATAGACAAACACCAAAGAAGTTTAGGTGGAAAGAAAGACAAGAAGGAGAAGATTAGCAGTAAGGCAGACAAATTCAGTTACAGCAATGAGTCCATAGTTGGAAGATCTGAAGGATTGGGTTAACATAGATTATCTTGCAGAAAATCTTTGTGGTTGATAAGAATCAGCTCCAACTTTTATTTTGCCATTAGAATAAATGAAAACTTTGGCACACTTTTTTTTCTTTATCAACTGCCTTCTTTCCAAAAGAACAGAAGGCAAGATTTATAAAAGGTTGATATTTGTGATCAGTGCATCATTTGAAAATGAAAGAATTGACAATGAATTCTTTGCTGTTTGAGTCTATGATGTATTCAGTGTCCTTGAATAGTCTTTAATTCCTGTCTCATGTTGTTATGTTGTTCTACTCCTTGGACTAAAGCCTTAAATCCTTCTATTGGTGGGGTCATTGCTTCCAAATCCAAAAGAATGACCCAACCCTGCTGAGCTGGGGACAGAGCAATACAAGGATTTTCCTAAATACAGCTCCAGCTCCAGCTTCACCAGACCTTGATGCTCAGTGTAAAACATCCAGGAACTACTGGTGTGTAGTTCAAGGTTTCTGCTTGAGCAGAGGGTTGAATAGAAGACTTCCAGCTCTATTCTGATTGATTGATTATATGTGCCACATGGAGTCCTCTGGACTCCTGTGCATTTATAAATGGGAACCTCTATGCAACATGTAGGCTGATAAAGTGGGGAAAGTGATTTATGTATTTATTTAACAGGGCTGCCCAACTCGAAATGACCCTGAGTACAGGTGCAGGTTGGATATTTTCCTCTCAAAGGTAGATACTGTTATTTGCTGATATAAAGAACTGCATGGTGAAAATTAATATATACGGAGATGTGTGTATATACACCCACATCTATGGGCGCAGACATAACTAAACATCTCTAGTTGTGTCTATCATAATGCATATAATTGCACCTACTCTCTAAACATATTTGTGTGAGTGTTTATACGCATAGAGAGAAAAATGATTTACTGTATTACATCTGTTTATTTTGTGTAGTTGCCAAAAGTAAATGGATTATGTTGCTAAATGATGAATTGTACAGCAGTTTCCACATCCAGGTGGAACAATGTCCATTTCAAAAGAGTTGTTGAACAGGCCAAGGTTTGCTATTTTTCCTCAAACCAAAATTGTGCTGACTTTGCTTAATGCTGCCTATTTTTGGCCCAACAATATACCGCAAGAACATAACATCGGATTAGGGTCAATTTACACTGTCTGTTTTCAAACTCTTATGTGAGTCAGAGTCTATGCTGCTTTCCATGGGGGAAATTTGCTGAATAGAATAGAAAGAATAAGGAGCAGAATGCTGAAGAAGTAATTGCTTAAGCAGTTGCTTTTCAAAGCAAGATCAGGATTAACATCTTGGCATCAGTAGGATCAGGTATTAAGAGTTTGAAAGAGTTATAACAATGGATTCAGCTTAAACAGAACACAGTCTTCTCATATGCTGTAGATACAGTAGACGATATGTTCAAAACTTAGCATAAGTCTATGTTGGGTGAGTGTTATTATGGCAGCTGCAACCCATGATTTATAGAAGGTATCAAATTAGGAAAAGTAGATAAGATAATTAAGACATCCTGACAACATAGTCAACCCCCCTTCCGAGTGGGAGATAAAGTTGTCTCTTTTTGAACAACAATGAATCAAAACCAGTGTTTATCCCTTTGTTAAATAGCCGGAAAAGGACATTCAAGAATTGGTGTTTCTTTAGAACTGCTACTGAAGATCAAACAGAATGGGTTCACACAGCATGCTAAGTCTTCATGTAGTTTATTTGTGGTTTACCATGTGTGAATTAATACCTTGTGGCTTGCTATCAGTGTTTGGGGCTTGGCATTTTGTGTAAACTCATCTAGTTGAAGTTTAGTCAACAATGGTTAACCAAAACATGCCTCAATGTGATTTGTAAATTGGCCTCTCCCTCCCTCCCTCCCTCCCTAAAACTCTCTGTAGAAAAGTAAAAGCCATTTAAAATATTCCATTGAGAAATCTGCATTTTAAAATTTAGAGGTATGATTTTTATTCAGTAGAACACTTGGTCTGTCAGCTCGCTGCCACATCTGATTTTTTAATTGCTTAAAATAAAATTAATTCCCACATATAATAAAATTTGGAGGAATGTGCTTCTATAGGGTTTTCGGTTCATTTTCTTTTCTTCTTTTTTTTTCAAGTCCCCTGTTCTTGATTCAGGCTGTAAACATGAAATGGCTTTGGGATGACATTATCAAGATCATTTCCTTTCTCCCTACTATGACTCAAAGGTCATTTTTGATGGCCTTGTCTGACTGATAACTTAGTTAGAATAAGAAGAATAAAGTGATCAAATACAGATATGCCAAACCATTGAAAAAAAATTAGTGGAGCAATTTTCCTGATATAAATCATCTTCTGAAATTCTACAAACATGATAGGTGGCTAATAAGTAGAAGCCTCTTTCAGGAGTAGCATTTTACTCCTTAAGTAAGAACATTTTAGAATTGAGGACCATTTCTTTCTAATCCTTCAAGATAGGATTATTTACTGGAGTAGGTATGCTCCTCCTTTTTACGAAAAGTATAGTGCATGGTTTAAATCTTCAGTTTCCTGTTACTGGGTTATAGAGATGTGTGATCTGAAGGCCTAATGTTTCTCATGCCCTCAAAATTCTTAGAATAGCCCTAAGAGAAGTCAGATTGTCACCATTTATTAACATTGTGACTTCATTTATTTCTATCCTTTTTTAAATTATTTTTACAAAAAACTCAAGGCAGTGAACATATCCAACACACCTTCCTCTTCCTATTTTCCCCACAACAACAAGCAGGTTGTGAGAGAGTGACTGGTCCAAAGTCAACCAGCTGGCTTTCATAAAGCTACAGTGGGATGTGAACTCACAGTCTCCCACCTCCTGATAAAAATGGAAAGTGATTGTATTAACTGGAGAGCAGCTGCATTCATTCAACTTGATACTTAAGTAGAGTTAGTACCAAATCAAGTGAAAGTGATTTACTCCACGTGGCATTTTGGGGAAAGCTAGCCATGGCTTTAAAGCTAAGCATGATCTTCAAGCCAGAAAAAAAAAATTGTGCACCTCTGTTGCATTGCGTGATCCCAACCGTTCTTTGCAACATATCAATGAAGATTGCTGGTGAATAATTACTTGCCTGCTTGAACTTTGGTACTTTGCAGTATTCTTGAGCACGACTTGGGGAGATAACATACCTTGGGTAGCAAAGTGGGCCCCTAAAGTTGAATTATGTGCCCCACTGGTACTTGTTTTACACCCTGTAGTGACATCTTTGTGCTGTTCTTCTGTTATGAGAGGGCTTCAAAGACCTCAGAGGGAGCTCTTGGCGATGTTCTCAGACTCCAGGCATTACTTAGCATTATATTGTAGTCATGGGAACTCTGAATCACCGTTCAAGGACTTTATCTCATGCATAATGCATCCCTAGCTATTCACTTGGATTTCCTGCATGCTAGAATATTAACAATTTCTTTCACTTGGGATTCATATTTGTCCTTTTCCCCTATATTTAACAACAACACAAGTCTTTTATTTATTAGATGGCGTTCGCTTTGTGCACTTGCTGATTCAGCCTCTTTTGGTCATTTTACAAATCCCAAGCTTGCCTCTGAGATATCTTACAAAAATGTCTCCCCTCTATTAATGTTATTAATGAAGTGAAACACATTAATATGCATTTCCTGAAAGAGCGTTGGGAAAAGGGAGAAATTCCTCAAAGCAGCCCAAATAATTGTTTAGAAAGGCAATATTTAAACATCTCTATTCAGATGCGGTGGCTCAGTGGCTAAGATGCTGAGCTTGTCGATCGGCAGTTTGGCGGTTCGAATCCCTAGCGCCGCGTAACGGAGTAAGCTCCCGTTACTTGTCCCAGCTTCTGCCAACCTAGCAGTTCGAAAGCACGTAAAAAATGCAAGTAGAAAAATAGGGTCCACCTTTGGTGGGAAGGTAACAGCGTTCCGTGCGCCTTCAGCGTTTAGTCATGCCGGCCACATGACCACGGAGACGTCTTCAGACAGCGCTGGCTCTTTGGCTTTGAAACGGAGATGAGCACCGCCCCCTAGAGTCGGGAACGACTAGCACATATGTGCAAGGGGAACCTTTACCTTTACCTTTATTCAGGAATGGGTATGGGAGTTGACTACAAGCTTGTTGTAGACGCATTGCATATGAGAATGTGCTATTCAAAATTGGACTTTGTATTTATTTTGATTGCAACATTGGTGAATCACTGCTTTGGCTATAGCAATAGCTAGATTCTAATTCAGACAAACTGTGAAGCATAGTTGAGAGTTTAGGCTATGATCTGAGTTTCTAAATTAAAACAGGCAAACCATGATTTAAAGGAGGTCCTTGGTGCTCTCTGAGCTGGGTTGTTTTCTTGCAGACGTTTCATTACCCAAACTAGATAACATCATCAGTGCTGGTGATGCTAGTGCTAAGTGATCTTTATTAGTAGTATAAGGTTTTTTAAAAACAATTTTTGGGGGTGATTAGGGCAAAAGGATTTTTTTTAAAAAATACAGATTTGGGGGCTTAATTCTTTTCTTTAAGGTGTATTAAGTTTATTAAACTGAAGGCAGAACACATCTTGCCTACAATCAGTCAAAATATTAACCTATTTATTATTTATTAACTCATTCCCTGGGTTTACAGAATACACTGAACTAACCAAACAAGTTGGGATCACATAAAAAGTTGAGCCACAAAGGGGGAAAAAAAACCCTTAACCAAGTTTAATACAAACTGTAGTAAGTTGTAGAAATGCATTTGCTAGATCTTGAACCATGGGTGAAATCCAGCAGGTTCTGACAGGTTCTTGAGAACCGGTAGCAGAAATTTTGAGTAGTTTGGAGAACCGGCAAATACCACCTCTGGCTGGCCCCAGAGTGGGGTGGGAATGGAGATTTTGCAATATCCTTCCCCCAGGAGTGGGGAGGGAATGGGGATTTTGCAGTATCCTTCCCCTGGAGTGGGGTGGGAATGGAGATTTTGCAATATCCTTCCCCCAGGAGTGGGGAGGGAATGGGGATTTTGCAGTATCCTTCCCCTGTCATGCCCACCAAGCCATGCCCACCAAGCCACACCCCGCCCACCAAGCCACGCCCACAGAACCGGTAGTAAAAAAAATTGGATTTCACCACTGTCTTGAACACATTTGTGTAAACCCTGTTCAAACTTGTTGCGTCTAGTGCTGACATTGACAGAATTAAACCACTAATTTCTTCAGATTGCCTGCCAAATTTCGGGAGCATGCATTCCAAAGAATGTTTGTGGCTAAAAGTTCTTCGATGTGAATGAGTTACTTGGCTATTTTTCTTTTTCATCTTTCCAGAACTCAGCTTCACCAGACTTTACTTGACCGGGTAGCGCAACAGATTCTGGAGAAAGGAACATGGTGGTTTCCATGAATCATTCAAGCACATCAAACATTAAGCCATATTGAGCTTCGGTTGCCTGGTGTAACTGGTGCAGGTAATTGTTTTGTTTTTCCCCCCATTTGCATTAGGGGCTGGCAGGCTGTTGAGCAAGACAGAAATCTCCGGCTTTCTAAGTATATGGAAAGGGATGGTGGGGTATCCAACTTTCAGGCGGACCTTGCTTTTCAGTATGCTAAACTTTTGCCATCAGCATCAGTTTAGTACATATTGGGTAAAATCTGCTTAAATTCACTCTATGGTTCATAGCCTGCAGACAGTAATTGTATTTTAGTGGCAGAGTTGGAGAAAATACCCTCAACTGTAGGGTAACTGTCTAACAATAAAGTAATAACAACAATAACAAAACCAAAGGTCTTTATGAAACCTGGACATCTCACCATCCCATTCCAGTGTATAAGTGTGATGAGATTCCTACTGTAATGTTTGCAGATCCATTTTAAATAGCAAACAAATCCCAGTGAAGCTGCAAGAAACGTGATTGTTTCAGTATCAGTATGCAAGTGCGAAAAGAGAGATTTTCTGATTATTTCATGTACTGTACTTGTAGATAATCTGCATTATTTTAGAAATGTTTCTCCAAAGTATCTGGACTTAAACAGGGATGTGTTTTTGTATGCGTTGAGAAGTGTTTTCTGCCTCTATTCCTAAAGAGTTTTATCAGTTTCTCTGATTAACTGGCAGAGAGACCAGTTAAATTGTGAGATTAGGATGTGGGATCTGGAAAATAGAGCAAATGGGAATAATTTTTGTCCAACAGATAAAAGTAAATGTTTCTGGACATATTATTGGATTTGCACAATGTGATAAATGAAGCCAGCATGGGACAGGGTAGCTTGTGTTTCACTGTGGTCTTTGTAGCACAAACATTATTTTAAGATGTTGGATGATTAAGCCATAACACTTTGTGATTCTTGGGAAATAGCATATTACTTAAATCAAGATTTTAGGTTTAATCATATATGAAGTCAACTACTCAAGTTTAACATTATTAATTGACAACCAGTTTTGTAGTTTTCCTTCCTATAAAGCAGGGGTCTCCAACCCCTGGGATGCGTACCGATACTGGTCCATGGCCTATTAGGAACCTGGCTACACAGCTGGAGGTGGGCAGTGGGCAAGCGAACCCTACTGTAAACTGCCCATGTGTAGGATCTAGGTTGCGCCCACCACCTACCACCTGGGCCATGGAAAAATTGTCTTCCACAAAACTGGTCCCTGGTACCAAAAGGGTTGGGGGCAGCTGGTGTAAAGCACATCATACACACTGATACTCCATCACCTTACCAGAGGTGGGTTCCTACTGGTTCTAACCGGTTCTTTAGAACCGTTAGTAAACCGGCGATGACGTCATGGATCCGGTTCTTTCGGTGTCTCCGTGGGCGCCATCTTGGATTTTGCTTCTGCGCATAAGCGAATTTTTGCTTCTGCGCATGCGCAGAAGCTATTTTTTGATTGCTGCGGGGGTGCGCGTGCACGCAAAGCACGCACATGCGCACAGCGTGACCCTGAGTGAACCGGCAGCAATAGGATCCAGAACCCACCCCTGCACCTTACCCCTTACATGGGGAAGTGAACTTCATTGAGTGATTCTTATTGTAGTGTGATGTAGACAGAGAGAATGTTTTTGTCCTCCTGCATCTTCACAAGTGCATTGGGGCTTAATTAATGATTTGGAAAGTGCCACTCTGTTGGGCTTAGATCCAGGTGACTGCATGCAAATACTTGCCATTTTAACCTAGCTCCAATATCAATTCATAGCTGTTCCTCTTCCAAAGATAGTTCAGTAATTTAGCTGATTCCACCAGTCTACCTCATCTGTTGTCTGCTTGTATTTCTCTGAACTTTGCTTATGAATCTTCCACTTATTTATTAACACAAGATGATGTAGTGTCTTTAAAATGCAAAAATAAGCTTATCACTACCTAGTGTCATTGTAAGAAATAGGTTATTACCAGTCACTTAAGGAACATGGATGGTATGTTCTATAACGGTATTGCATAATTCATCAGCTTCTTGTTTGCTTGACCATTATCAGAAAGGGTTTTTTGGATTAGGCATATTTTTGGTTGAATCCCACTAAACTAATTATTATGTTCAAAATAATAGAGCCATGTTTTTAAGGGACATCTGGAATCCAAGAAAAGGGTATCTCTGGGACTATCTCCCAAATGGTCTATGCTCATGCATGTTCTATTTTCACTGGTGTACAAATAGTTTATGGTCAATGTGCTGCTGAGAGTCTTCAAACTAGAACAGAAACGTCAAGCTTATAATCTATCAACTTTATATTCAATTATGCTACTTTAATTCAATCCTTCCAGCCACTATTTTCTGTCACTGGTGTTGTATTTAAGGCTTTAGGTAATTAGATGATAAGCTAATCCTTCATGTGCTTGTCTTAAATATGTCAATAATAAGAGTTTTGTAGCCCAATGTTATGCATGCCTCCCTGGAACTATATCATACCGCTTTTATCTCTACAAAATTGGGTCCCTAATCAACTGTTCTAGAAAGGCAGCTAGAAAATGAATTTAGCTCCTTCCTGATAAATGGCTAATGGGTAGATTTGATAAATTCCAGTTCAATTGTGTGCATACAGTATTTAATCTTATCTTTCAATATACAACTTCTAGTTTGGGTGTTAATAAAGTATTAGTCCTATGCTGCACTTCAAATTGGATTATGGGAAGATGCTTCAGGGCATGAATTAGAACAGGGGTGTCAAACTCGATTTCATTGAGGGCCGCATCAGGATTGTGTTTGACCTCAGGAGGGGGCAGGGGGGGCATGGCCAGCTCAACGTCACTTGTGTCGGAGGCACCTGTGGTGGCCCGAGTGCTCTGCCAGCCAAAACGGGCTCCTGAGCTCCGTTTTCTGAGCTCCGGTTTTGCCTGCAATGGCCTCCTGCAACCCTCTGCCAGCAAAAACAGAGCTCCATTTTTGCTGGCAGAGGCACTGTGGGCCGGTCGTTTGCTATTTCCAGGGCGGCCCCACAGGCCAGATCTAAGCACCCCATGGGCCGGATCCGGCCCCCAGGCCTTGACACTCGTGAATTAGAAACTCTTTAAAGCAGTAGTGTCTTTCCTGGGATTATGCAGAAGCTGCAGAGGGCAGACATGTGATACTGGAGGATGCAGCTATTTTTACAGTTCCAGGCAGGTCTGAAGTTCTTGTGTAGTCCAAAACATCATCTTAGTATCTAATCCAAAGTTCTTGATAGCAATACTTGTATTATTCAAATTGAAGAATATGCTAGAAACTGAAAACAAACACTTTGTTGTATTGAAATGTTAAGAACTTGAGTTTATCATAGGTTACCATGCACTGAAGCAATAATTTCATTCATTCAATTAAACAGAAGGCCTCTATGTCAATACTTAGTTTTTCAATTTTAGAATTATCCTATACAAAGAATAATATTTTTTTTAATCAAGTTTTTATTTTTATTTTTTTAATTTATACATATCATTGTGTGAATAGTGTGGTGTCTGGGTATCATACATTTCAATACAAATCAACATATTCATAATTATTGCATTCCATTTTCCTTATTCCATATTATTTACCCCTATCTTTTACACAAAATTTTTATTTTCATATAAATATTAACAAGTATGCGATAACATCTAAACCGATATGCTGTAGTGTCCACCATATTATCTTTCGTTATAATTTAAATAGTATAGTCCTCAAGTGAAAAAAATAAAATACGAAATTGCCCGTCTGTTTTCTTTTCTCCTATATACCATATTTCACCCAATCTTACAACAACAATCCATCTCCTTTTCTCTTCCTTCTCCCTTCCCTCTCCCCCTCC
>QLTV01004403.1:2022677-2047822 GCA_003457575.1 Thermophis baileyi
TTTAAGGTTTCAATATCTTTTAGGTTTCCTTGTTCATCCAAAATTTCCATATATTTAACCATTTTATGTATATCTGTTGTAGTGGGATAGGTAATTGCTTCCATACTGGAAAACCAAATCGGAATTTCTTTATAGTGTTGATGTTTTATTTTAGCCCATATTTTAAGTAATGATTCTCTAATTTTGTGGTTTTGAAAGTAGGAATGTGTTTTATGTTTTTCATCCCATAGCATCCCTTTCCATCCATTCTGTAGATCATGTCCCTCGAGTGTTAATATCCTTTTATTACTAATTAGTATCCAATCTGTTATCCATTGGAATACTGCTGCTTGATAGTACGTTTCCCAGTCCGGAAGTCCAAAGCCCCCTTGTTTCCTATTATCCTGTAGGTATTTTAATCTAATTCTTGCCTTTTTTCCTGCCCAGATGAATTTCGATATCATCCTATTTAAATTTTCAAAATATTTTCTGTCTAATTTAATCGGAATAGTTTGGAACAGGTATAATATTTTTGGTAATATTGACATCTTAATAGTAGATATTCTCCCTATCAACGAAATAGGTAATTTACTCCATTTTTCTAAGTCTTTTTCTATTTGTTTACTTAATTCTATATAATTATCATTCTTAATTGTTATACATTTAGCTCTTAATATTATTCCTAAATATTTGATTTTTTTACTACTTGGATTTCCAATTTATCTTCTAGTTCCTGGATTTGTTTATTAGGTAAATTTTTAGTTATTATTTTAGTTTTCTTTTTATTAATTTTTAAGCCTGCTACCTTTCCAAATTTATTTATTTCTTCTAATAATTTTGGTCCTGTCTCCAATGGATTTTCAATATTGAAAACCATGTCGTCCGCGAAGGCTTGGAGTTTATATTCTTGATCTCTAATTTTAAGTCCTTCGATATTTGGATTTTGCCTTATTTGCTGTAATAACATTTCTAGGGTAAATATAAATAACAAGGGGGACAATGGACATCCTTGTCGGACTCCTTTTCGAATATTAAATTCATCTGTTATATCTTGATTTATAATTATCTTAGCTGTTTGCCTCGAGTATATTGTTCTAATCATCCTGATATATTTGGGGCCAAAATTCGTCATCTCCAATTTTTTTATAAGAAAATCCCAATTTAAATTATCAAAAACCTTTTGTGCGTCGAATAACATGAGAGCTACAGATTTTCCCGGGTTTACTTCATAATACTCTAATATATCCATGATCGTTCTCGTATTGTTTTTAATATGTCTATTCGGAAGGAAACCATTTTGATCTGAGTGAATA
The DNA here is from genome assembly GCA_003457575.1 of Thermophis baileyi. NCBI lineage: Eukaryota > Metazoa > Chordata > Lepidosauria > Squamata > Dipsadidae > Thermophis > Thermophis baileyi. The sequence continues at coordinate 2,023,970 of QLTV01004403.1, forward strand.
ATTTTATTGATTATATTTTTTAGTCTTTCAGCCATTATTGTTACGAAGATCTTATAGTCCACATTCAGCAGCGAGATTGGCCTGTAATGATGTTTAACCGAGGAATTTAAATAAGATTATATAAGTTTAGTTATTATAAATGTATATATTTACTAAGAATATATAAAGTTATGTATAGTTAGTTATTATAAATGCATATATTTACTAAGAATATATAAAGTTATGTATGGTTGTATAGCTATATATCAGCAAAAATGTACCGTTAAGACATTTACCGTAAAAGTATCCAAGAGGTTTGTATGTATATTTGTAGATGTATTGTTTTGTTTTGTTTAATGTTTGTCATTTTTAATGTTTATACTCAAATAAAAATTATTATTTTTTAGATTAAAAAAATATATATTTAACTTCTGACTTCTTTCTTCTTTGTTCTTCAACCAATTTGTAATACCTACCGGCATAAACTTTAGAAACCATATTCTAAGTACTGAGAGAAGAGAATATTTGTAGCTCATGGTTGAATTGTGGGTCTGAGATTGGCGGTTCTCTTGCAGACATTTCATTACCAAACCAGGTAATATCATCAGTGCTAGCAGTAATGAAACGTCTGCAAGAAAACTTCCAACCTCAGAGAGCACCAAGGACGTCACATACTCGTAAGTGTTTGCACTTACCTTGTACCGTAAAATATAACATGTATGGAAACTGTTTTTGCTTAAATTGTATGCGTGTGTGCTGTGCTGTTAGTTTCGCCATTACTGCATGTGAAGCATGGCCCATCTTGACCATGGCTTCAGTACCAAAATTGCTTTGTCTCAGCTGTGGCATTAGCTATCTTGACTTTATCTATACTCTGAAAGTATTTTGTGTTTGACTTTTCCACTGATTATTCCAACTCCTACCCTCAAAACGACGCTATAGAGCACTACACACCAGAACAACTAGACACAAGAACAGTTTTTTCCCGAATGCCATCACTCTGCTAAACAAGTAATTCCCTCACCACTGTCAAACTATTCACTAAGGCTTCATAATTATTACTATTAGTCTTCTCATCGTTCCTATCACCCATCTCCTCCCACTTATGACTGTATGACTGTAACTTGTTGCTTGTATCCTTATGATTTATATTAACATTGTTTCCTGATTGCTTATTTGTACCCTATGACAATCATTAAGTGTTGTACCTTATGATTCTTGACGAATGTATCTTGTCTTTTATGTACACTGAGAGCATATGCACCAAAGACAAATTCCTTGCGTGTCCAATCACACTTGGCCAATAAAGAATTCTATTCTATTCTATTCTATTCTATTGGCAGGTGTCAAGTTGTCAATTGCTGCATCCAACTTTGCCAATTTCTAGGACAGCATCTCCCTTGCTGACATTGACAACTCCAGTCAATCTCTCTTTCCTTCAAATGTCCTGAGCTTAACCTGGACCTGTTACATCCAAACTCTACCAGATCCCATTTCTGGAAAGATGAGCAGATCTCAGTATTGAAAGTAAAGCAAAATAGCTCCATTTCCTCATTGGATTATTACTAAAGTTTCTTTTTGTTGTATTTTCTAACTTTACAAAATTTAGAAAAAATACTAAAACATATGAAGAACGATTGCAGGATTTGGGTTTGGCTAGTCTAGAAAAGGGATGCAGCTCAGTGGCAAGGGATGCGGTGGCTCAGTGGCTAAGACGCTGAGCTTGTCGATCAGAAGGTCAGCAGTTCAGCGGTTCGAATCCCTAGTGCCGCATAACAGAGTGAGCTCCCGTTACTTGTCCCAGCTTCTGCCAACTTAGCAGTTCGAAAGCACATAAAAAAATGCAAGTAGAAAAATAGGGACCACCTTTGGTGGGAAGGTAACAGTGCTCCGTGCGCCTTCGGCATTTAGTCATGACCCCACGGAGATCTTCGGGCATCACTGGCTCTTCAGCTTAGAAATGGAGATGAGCACTGCCCCCTAGAGTTGGGAACGACTAGCACATATGTGCGAAGGGAACCTTTACCTTTTAATCTAGAGAAAAGAAGGACTAGGGGTTGCATGATAGCAGTATTCCAGTATTTGAGGGGCTGCCACAAAGAAGAGGGGGGTCAACCTATTTTCCAAAGCACTAGATGGGAAGACAAGAAACAATGGATGGAAACTAATCAAGGAGAGAAGCAACCTGGAATTAAGGAGAAACTTCCTAACGGTGAGAACAATGAACCAGTGGAACGGCCTGCCTTCAGAAGTTACGGGTGCTCCATCATTAGAGGGTTTTAAGAAGAGACGACAGCCATTTGTCTGAAATGGTATAGGGTCTCCTGCTTGAACAGGGGGTTGGACTAGAAAACCCCCAAGGTCCCTTCCAGCTCTATTCTGATTGATTGGGCTTGTGCCATTTACATTTACAGCAGAAAAAGGGAACCTGTCACTTTTGGTGAGCAATCAGATCAAACAAATGAATCAGGAACTTGTAGTCCTCCAGGTTCTCCTGATTCATAGCAGGAACAGGGATGGAGGATGCTTTGAGCTGGAGCCCCGCTTTGCAGAGAACAATTTTCTGTCGGTGGCTGTCTGGTCCAAAAGTGAGGCTTCTCCCCCTCAAACAAATGACAAGATTTTTCTGAGCTTGTAGTTTCTTTTGCAAGAATACTATGTTGTTGTCAATAACAATCATATTTATCCATTTGCTATGTCATTATGTTGCTCATTTCCAATTGGCTCCAGAAGATTTTTTTTAAATTAATTTATTCATTTCATCAAGCATGTATTAGATAACAGATATAAGTATAAACATGATTATGAATACAAGAAATGGATAAGAATAAAAGGGAATATTAGGACAGGGACGGTAGGCACGCTGGTGCGCTTATGCACGCCCCTTAAAGACCTCTTAGGAATGGGGTGAGGTCAACAGTAGACAGTCTAAGGTTAAAGTTTTGGGGGTTTGGGGAAGAAACATCAAACAAACAAACAAACAAACAAAAAGATGGAAATAATATTTCAAGGCTTGTTTCCTTATTAAAAGCCCCGTTAAAGAGATTGCTTTGAATTGCTGAATTGCAGTCATCCTCTAGATGGTGCTACCATTATGCTACAAGGAGATAAAACACATTTCTGCTTGGAAAAGTGACTTGATTCCATGTCCCCCTTGGTGCAAGAAAAACCAACATGCTTTCAAATGTATCTTGGGTTCAGAATTGCAGTTGACCGGGATGAAATAGAGCTTGTAGAGTTAATTAGCAATAAGGTTTTTAAAAAATAATTATGCTTGCACAAGGATGGATTTACTTTGACAATAAATGTTAGTCCGGTCCAATTCTTTGCTTGATCCTGGATGTCTTCCTCAAGCACACCTTTTGCAGGCCACTCAGTCCAGCTAAGACGATTCAAGCCATAGCTGATGTTTTTGATTAAATGCAGGCTGTGAGTACCTCCAGAGTGCCAGCAATTGCATCTGCTTTTGAATGCTAATGGAATTTTATCATTTTCTTTTTCTATAGAGAGCAGATGTAAGTCTCTGGAAATCACTCCTTTATATCGGGAGCAAATTGATAATAACTTCAGCTTGCTTGGAAATGGCACAGCCTTCTTTTTTATTCCATCAGAGCAATAAGCTTACGGAGCAGTTTGTAGGAAATAAATATTTCATATTCTGCTAACTTTCCAGTCCCAGTTTAAGGAAACTTTCGATACGACAGTTTCTCATCTAGGATCGACTCCTCTCTGCCCCCAAATACAGTGGCTTTGAAACCATTTATTTGCCTCAACTGTAGGGAGACTCTTGTAGCTTGGTAGTAGAACACACATTTTAAAGGTAGAATATCCTGGAGTCATCTCTGGCATTTGCCCGAGTGGTGCGGTGGCCTAGAGGTGGAACTCTCATCTCACAATCAGGAGGCTGTGAGTTCGATCCTAGGTAGAGGCAGATATTTCTCTCTCTGGGCACGATGAGAATATATCTGCTGAATATAATTCCGCATTGGCGACAGGAAGGGCATTCGGCCAGTAAACACTCGGCTCCATTCAGTTGCCCAGACTCCACCCTGCAAGGGATTATGGGGTTATTAAAAGAAGATGATGATCTCTGGCATTTGCCCCAAATAGGTCCATATAATGGAGTAAGTAGGATATGACTTTGATTTGGAGCAGTGTTCCTTAACTGGGGCAACTGAAAGATGGGTGGACTATAGTTTCCAGGATTCTCCAGCCAGCAAGCTGAAGAGCACCCATCTTCCAGTGGCCCAGATAGAGGAACAGAAGTCTAGAGATTGACCATTAGACATGCTTTATGAACAAAGTTAGGAAGGTTCTCCACACCACTGCTGGAGTAGACAAGCCTCCATGACTTGAGAATACTAAGTTACCTGATAGTAAGATGCCAAGCTCCATTCTCTTCGGGCAGAAATATGTAAATATTTTTGTGCTTTCAGTAGCTCCTTATTGATGTAATAACTAGAGGGAAAACATCCATAGAGATCTCTTAAAAATGCAAGAAATCCACATCAGTTGATCTGTCTGCTAATAAGCAAACATTTATTGAAGGGATGATGAAAAAGATACAGAAGATAGGTCTAGATAGAACTTTTTCTTTGGAAAAAGTTCAGAGAAGAGCAACTAAGATGATCAAAGGCCTGGAGACTAAACCATATGAAGAACAGCTGCAGGATTTGGGTCTGGCTAGCCTAAAGAAAAGAAAAATTAGGGGTGACATGATAGCAGTATTTCAGTATTTGAGAGGCTGCCACAAAGAAGGGGGAGTCAAATTATTCTCCAAAGCAAATTATTCTCCAGAAGGCAGGACAAGAACTAATGGTTGGAAACTAATCAAAGAGAGAAGCAACCTGGAATTAAGGAGAAACTTCCTAACAGTGAGGACAATTAACCAGTGGAACAGCTTGCCTCCAGAAATCATGGGCACTCCATCACTGGAGGTTTTTAAGAAGAGACTGGACAGTCACTTGTCTGAGATTGTATAGGTCAGTGTTGGCAAACCTTTTCGGCACCGAGTGCCAAAACGGGAGCCTGCGTGCACACCGGAAACCGGAAGAGCATGCGCGTGTGAAGACCAGTTGGCCGGTGCGCATGCATGCACCGGAAACTGGAAGAGCAGCCGCCCGGTGCACATGTGTGCATCTTCTGGTTTCTGGTGCACATGCGCGCGTGAAGACCAGCTGGCCGGCACGCCGGAACGTGGAAGAGCAATGGGCGATGGCTCGCGTGCCCGGAGAGATGGATCTGCGTGCCACTTCCAGCACGCATGCCATAGGTTTGCCATCATGGGTATAGGTTCTCCTGCTTGAGCAGGAGGCTAGACTAGAAGACCTCCAAGGTCCCTTCCAACTCTATTCTATTCTATATGAGCTAAGCCACTGGTGCCAAACTCGTGGCATCACGTTGCCGTCATGTGATGTTTCGTGACATTTTTCCCATTCGTGGAGCTGGGGTGGGCGTGGCCTGTGCATGACGCATCCGGCCCGTGGGCCGCCAGTTTGACAGCCCTGAGCTAAGCTGTTCTAATGCAGTTGGCTTATACAGGTTCTTGAATCAATGGCATCTGGTGCACAGCTAGGATAAGTCACAGACTTTAGGAAAAGAAGGAGGGACCAGGTGCAAAATCAAAGAGGATCTCCAGTGTTCAAGTACAGACATTAGGCAAACCTTCTGTTGTTGTTGTTTTTTTGACCAAGTGGCAATTAGGCAAATGTGATAGAATGTAATCTGGATTCCCAGGAGGGATGGGCTGCATTCCAGAGGAGCAAGAGACAGCCATGTTTAGATAGTTTGGTTGGGAGGAAGAGAAGTTAAGGCAGCTCCTCCATAGAGGTTCTCAGAGTAGCAATCCAAGTAGTTTAGCCTTAGCAATTGCAATAGCACTTAGACTTATATACCACTTCACAGTGCTTTACAGCCCTCTCTAAGCGGTTTACAGAGTCAGCATCTCACCTCCCAACAATCTGGGTCCTCATTTTATCGTCTTTGGAAGAATGGAAGGCTGAGTCAGCCTTGAGCCGGTCAGGATCAAACTCCAGACTATGGGCAGAGTTTGCCTGCAATACTGCATTCTAACTACTGCGCCACCAGGGCTCCTTTAGTTTATTTTAGTTTGGCAAGATTTCTGCCTCTAAGTGAGAAACAATAAAGAGACATGCTTTGAAGGAACCCAATCAGTGGTGGGTTGTAAATGATTTTGCTACTGGTTCGCGCTCGCATGCGCAGAAGCATCCCGGGCAGGTGGGCGGAGACTCCCGCCACCACCGTTACCGGTTCTAAGAACCGGTCCAAACCGGGAGCAACCCACCGCTGAACCCAATGTGTATTTCTTGGTTTTTGGGATCTGAGAGCAAGTTTTGTTATTATTTACTGATATAATAGAATTGATAAGAGATTTGTCAAGAGATACTATAGAGATATAAGCAATAATACAATTTTCTCAGTCATTTTAAACTAACATTTTAAATATGTTATGCATGCTAGAACCAAATTTTATTACGAAGTTTATTATTTAAACCATGGTTTATTGAATAAATCACATTAGTCCATAATCCATGACTTGCCCAAACTATATGCCCACCATACCACAGTTTATTAAAGTGGGCTAAATAAATATTACAGAATCAAATGAACTAATTTTCTAATTCTGGATTATAATGTTGTGGTTTCAAAAGCGACATTGCATTTTCACATAATTAAGGAGTAATTCAGATGTTTCATTACCCAACTAGGCACAGTGCACTGATGATGTTACCTATTTGGATAATGAAATGTCTGCAAGAAAACAACCAAGCTCACAGAACACCAGGGACCCCACAATTCTACCCCGAGCTAGTCTCTTCTATGTAGGATCTTCATTTCATAAAGCTTGTCAGTGTAAAATAGTTCTGTGCTGACATCTGTCTTGCAGGTCCTCAGAAGTTTTGTTCCTCTGCAAAATAAATAAATAAAAATTTCATGATTGCACTGAATGGAGCAATGCATTAAGCGACCCAGCCTAGCCTCACCAGTTGAATTTCTCCTTCATGTGGCATTGTAACTTAGTGAACCTCTAAATGCTTTAGTTACCTTCTCTGCCTCTCTGACAGCTAGCTAACCAAATGCATTATTCAGTTCAATCTCTCAGCAGCCCAGAGGCTGCAAAGGACAGACGGTGCTAAATCTACGCAGAAATCTCTGGACACAATGTCAGAATAACATTCCTTTGATGGATCTGCCACTCCAAGAGTGCTGCGCAGGAAAAGCAAGTTAATAAATAACATACTAGTTTTGACATCTGAGAAGAACTGGGAACCCTACCGCTCTGTTGCTTTTTGGTGGGAGGAACAGGGGAGGGGGAAAAATATGCTCCTACTAGCTTCAGAGCTGGTGAGATGCTTTCATTAGGCCTGGGTGTAAATAAAAGCCGAGAAAATGTTCATTGCTTGTAGGAGCCTAAGTAACGGAAATGTAAATAAGGGTGTCTGTCTTCCCAAACTCTCTTCTGAGCATGATTCATGAGTTTCCTTGTGGAATTTCAAATGGATTCCTGGGTGCAATTGTCAATAACTTGATGATCCATAATGCACACACAGCAGTTGCTCTTCCTGAGTCCTGAATGATGGAGCTCCTAGACGATTTGGTGTAGGTATTACCCAGCAACAGCTTTCCATGCTTCTTGGCTTACATTACCCGATTTAACTCTTTAACAATCAGAAGTGTAAGTGAAAACTTGCTTCTTTATGCTTACATGTGTGGACATTACTTTGGTATAACTGTGTGAGGAGCTTTCTCCATAATTTTGTTCTGATCTTTCTATTTCTCACAGGTTTCCTCCAACTGGTACCTTTTAGAAGTTTTGAGACTAGAAAGCAGAGGGAATTCTGGGAGTGTTACTCCCAAAATATCACAGAATCCCCAAGTTAGGGAAGGAATTCATCCTATGTTTGAAGACTGTCCAGCTTTCATCTTTTCTACAGTCTTGTGGGGTAGTTAGGAAGACAAATGTTGTTGGTTCACACAGTACGTAAACCCAGTTCCCTTATCTGTAATCTATTGAACAAACTGGAGTCGATTGGTCCCTGCTGAAAATTGGAGGACCCATTTCAGTCCAATTTTAGTATCCTGCCCAGGAGTCTTCTAAAACCTAGAATTGTCATGTTCCTATATGAAGCTGCAGCTCTTAATAGGCACGATATAACTAAGTTTCAAATCCAATAATTTTCTCCAAGTTCCAATAAAGGAGAATATTTGTAGTGAGGGGTTGAAGCAGGGGTGGGTTCCTCCCAGTTTGGACCGGTTCTCCCAAACCGGTAGCAGCCCGCTGGTGATGTCACGATGATGTCACCGAACCGGATCGGTCGGTGCCGGTCCGTGGGAGCCGCCATCTTTTTTTTGCATTTTTTTTATTTTTTTTTATTTTTTTAATTTATTTTTCCTTCTGAGCATGCGCAGAAGCCAACTTCCGGCACTGTGCATGCGGTCGCCATCTTTTTTTCAGCTTTTTTTTAAAAAATTTTTTTACTGTGCATGCGCGCGCGTGCGAAGCGCACACGTGCCCACGAGGCACGCCCACGTGGCGCGGGAGGGAGCGAACCAGCAGCGAGGTAAGTTGGAACCCACCCCTGGGTTGAAGCGAAGGGTCCTTGGTGCTCTCTGAGCTTGGTTGTTTTCTTGCAGATGTTTCATCACCCAAACTAGGTAACATCATCAATGCTAGTTGAACAGATGAACAGAATCAAAAGCATTTGGAACAAAATAAAGCTAGCACTGATGACGTTACCTAGCTTGGATAATGAACCATCTACAAGAAAACAACCAAACTCTGAGAGCACCAAGGACCCCTCATTTCTCCAAGTTCTCCTATCCTCCTCTTTCAGAATTTGTCCTCAGTTGAATTAGTCCATAAATCCCGATCTTGTATAAAACTTGACGATTGAACTAAGAGGCTCAGTTCCTTGGTTCCCCCCCCCCCCAAGGTAACATCAGGAAAGTGCTAGCTTTATTTTTATTTTGTTCCAAATGCTTTTGATTCTCTTCATTTTTGTTTTATTATGTTTCCAGCCAGCTGCACTGTTATCGTTATTATGCCAAGATGAATTATTTTGATTATTGCCAACAGACTCTCTTCTTATAATTTTAAGCCCTTCATTTGGGAATCATCTGTTCTCTCACCTCATCTACATGAACGCAAAAGCAAAACACGGTTTTCTTTCTCTTTCTACAGTCATCTTCCTACCAGCAGCTGTTGTGAGAGGGAAAAATAGCAACATAAAAATTGAAGACAATTTGACATCAAAACTGTTATTCCATTTGGGTAACTAACTATGGAGAGTGCTTCTATTTGTGGCTATCATTTTGCATGTGTATATATCCATTTGCACGTGCAAAAATAGCTTTGCTACAAGTTTTACTTGACAGTATTCTGTTTTTTTTCTGGTGCAGGCACTAAAATGGCTCAAGTGAAGAAGCTAAGATATGATTGTTGGTTCCTTGTAAACCATCCTAGTCAACTTGGAGACCCCCTTATATCTGCAAACTATTTATTTAGTCTTGTCTGCCCAGCACTCTATGGAGCCTTTTCTGTGATTCACTTCTGCAGTATTAGAGGGCAGATAAAACAGAACAGGATGTACAGTAGAATGGAATAAAATGGGATGGGATGGAATAGAGTAGAGCACAATAAAATACGATTTATTATGATCATAGAACAGTATGAATAGAATTAGAGGTATAATGTCCTTGTGGTCAGAATGAACCTGAGACCCAGCTCATGCATTTCTTTGTTGTACCTTTTAAGATAATATGCACAAAAGTATACTTTTACCTTCCAAGAAAAATCAGATCTGTTATGAAGGGAAAGTGACTTGTTTTCTACTGTTAGATTGATATCTTGCCATCACTATCAATCAGTGAATCAAAACTTATTTATGGTTTTGGCCAAACTGTCACTAGCTCTAATAAAGTTGCTACAGACATAAGACATAAGCTGTCCTAATATTGGAGTGGAGACTTTATTCCCTTGCTAAAATCACAATTCCTTAGGTTTTGTATGATGGTGGAGTCCTTGGTGCTATCTGAGCTTGGTGGTTTGCTTGGAGATGTTTATTACCTGACCAAATAACATTATCAGGTGTTGATAATAATGCACTGATCATGAGCATCTCGATGGTGTACTGATGATGTTACCTAGTTTGGTTATGAAATCTTTGCAAGCCAAAAAAACCAGAGAGAGCACCAAGGGCTCCACAGTTCAACCCTGACCTACATATATTTAGTTTTATATGACTGTTCCTGTTTTTAAATTTATTTGTATGCTGCTTTTATTTTTATAAATAACTCAAGGCAGTTAACATATCCAACACACTTTCCTCCTAGTTTCCCCACAACAGCCACTCTGTGAGGTGAGTTGAGCTGAGAGACTTGAGGACTGGCCCAAGGTGATCCACTGGCCTTTCATGGCTAAGGTGGTATTAGTACTCGCAGTCTTCTGATGTTGGCCAAAAATCAATCAACCGACTTTCATATGGCTAAGGTGACACTTGAAACTCATAATCTCTTGCTTTCCAGCCCGGTGCCTTAACCACTAGACCAAACTATCAATTCAAAATCAACTCAAAGCAGTTTCCTTTATTGGTTCTTACCTATAGACAGAAATCTTGCCAAACTAAGGCAGATTACTTGCACCATAAAACATATACACCGGGAATGATTAGGGAGGAGCTGTCCTCGCCTCCTTTCTCCCACACAAGCTCTGATGCCTCGTGATCCTCTGGAATAGAGCCCCTCCCTCCTGGGAATCCAGACAACATTCCATCACAGTTTGAGACTTCAGGAATTGCATCTTCGTTCTATTTCGGAGCAACAGCAGAAGAACAGTCAATGCCTCCAGGTTCTCCTAGAAAGCTTCACATCTAGCTGGCCCTGTGGGAGAAAGGACACAACTTTAAGAGGAGTTTTTGTCTGCTCCAGCAGGCACTTCTTTAGGTTGACATGTAACACAATCCGTTTGCCAAGAACAAAATGTTTTAACGCTGTCATCATAATAAATGATTTGAACCAGAGTTAGTGGAGTGTTACTGTGTGCCTTTGTCCCCCTGCTTTGGTGGTAAACTTAAACTAAATTACATGGATAGTTTTAATTAAATTTGAATTGGCTGGGGTTTTATACCATTTTAAAGGCCGCTTGAGACCCTTGAGTTGCATTTAAAATGGAGTGTTGTAATTAGTGAGTTCTACATTTATTATAGTAGTAACTGCACTTTAATGAATTTATTTAGTACTAAACAAAGCTGCTCTAAACAGTTCTGATTACAGAAGGCTGTTAACTTCAGCAGTATATTTATTCCTTCTCTTAATTCTGTATATCTTTGAATTTTTGGTTACTTAAATTGGGACTGGATAATTAGAAAAGGAGCAGGGAGGGAGCGCTTATTAATTCATTTTATATTCAAGGCAGTAGAATTTTCCTTTGTGTGTGCTCACCCTTGTGGAGAAGGAAGTGGAGGAAGAGGAGGAAGAGGAGGAGGAAGCGGAGGAAGAGGAGGAAGAGGAAGAGGAGGAGGAGACAGAGACGGATATCTGATGAAAGGGATAAAGGTGTTTCAGAGCATGCAGGAGTGCCAGTGTTGTCCCTATTGACAACTTCTTAAAGAGGAGTTACTATTTATTCACTATATCTTATATTATTCTTCAACTGGACTCTGATGATGAATAGAAACAACGCTGCAACTATAGGAATACCAGATTTAAAAACACGTGGACATGAAAACTGAAATGATTAAAATTTCAAAACTTGGCTAGAGAGATTTGCATGAAAAGTTCCCCTCCAGGAGAAAAGAGACCGGGACAAACATTAGTTAAAAAGGATTGCATTCTGTAATCTGGGTGTAATGCAGGGAAAGTCCTTCTCCTAGGTGTTTGCTTAAGGTCTTCTGGAGATGTCGAGGCTTCAAAAAGACTTCTGACAATGTTAATGTCGGGATATTGTATTTTCCCCATATTAAGACAGTTGTAGGATGATAAGCATAGTTCTAGTTTCAGTATACAGTCTCTAAATTAAAATGGCATTGCAAACGCGTAAGAGAGATTACTGTATTAGCACTACAAAAAAATAATAATAATAGCTTTGAAATCAGCCTTTGGGGAAGAGTTCAAAAGTGTTCCGTGAATGGTACAGTGACTGGCTAAATGGTTGACTTAAAATCATCCAATGAGCTTTCTTAGCTGAAGCTGAGTCTCCACGTTCTTCACATAGTGGTTTTTTTTCCAATTGTTCAAAATATTTCATATTTTTATACCAGTTAGAAAATAGATTTTTAAAATCTATTCAAATGGCCTAACAATGTATTGATAAATTTGTGCTGTGGAAGACAGCACGTAAGATGAACACGTAAATGTAGCTCTTTGACAACAACACAAAAATGCTTTTTGCTGCCTTTTCTGTTTTTTTATTTTTTATTTTTTTGTTTGAACCTCCAAACATTACCCAGTCTGAACAGTTGTTTAGGTTTTTGAGATGAGCCAAGGTTGGTTAGATGTTTCCATCTAGCTGTGACAACTGATTAGGAGAATACCAAAATTCTCCTGCATGATGAAAAATATTGTTGTCTCCCATTCAGAATGAATCACATTCATCCAGTTTTGAGGTAGAGAGGACTTTCACGTATGGTTGTCATCCATGTAATTAGACGTGTGATCCCACCATTCAGGAAAGCATCTGCTTCTTATGAAAATCCTTTATAACTGCTCTTATGAGCCGTGGTGGCGCAGTGGTTAGAATGCAGTACTGCAGGCTACTTCAGCTGACTGCCGGCTGACTGCAATTTGGCAGTTCAAATCTAACCAGGCTCAAGGTTGACTCAGCCTTCCATCTTTCCGAGGTGGGTAAAATGAGGACCCAAATTGTTGGGGGCAATATGCTGACTCTGTAAACCGCTTAGAGAGGGCTGGAAAGCACTGTGAAGCGGTATATAAGTCTAAGTGCTTATTGCTATTGCTTTTGCTATTGCCAAAAGCACCTATTCCCTCTTCCTGCTCACTGATAAAGTTTGCTTGCTGAATGAAAACCCTTATTCCTATAGGTTATTTACTTCACGGAAACGTCTATCTTTACTCTTCAGCATCTTTCATTTTGAACTCTCTCTCTCTCTCTCCTTTTGTTGCCTTACAGCTTCTAATAATTTCATTGCCTGTTGCCTTTGATTTATGCTGGCCTGACCGTGAAGAAGAACTAGTCCAACCTGTCAGTTTGTTTTCTATGGAGGGATTTATGCAATATGGCTTTCTTTGCTGTATGTTTTTGCCACATTTTCTGAAATGTAAATTGGGATTGTCTGCACATCCTGGATCTCGCAGGGGCTCGCATGATTGCCCCTTGGTTTTGAAGAAGCAACTGTGAAGAACTCATTTGCATCCATCTCTATAGCTTGTTTTTGCACCAGTCTAAGAGAAATCAAACACATCTTCATACCTTCCATCCCATTTGCCTCTTCTCTCGTACCAGTTTTTCCTTCTATCTTTGAACTCTAGAGGCTAAGATATTCCTCTTTTTTCATAGTTCGCATTAAATGAGTTTTCCCTCCTTTTATTAAAGAGTGCCTTCTGTTGTAAAGCTGTCAATATGGGCTGATTTAGCTCTTCTAATGTTGCTTGGAAATTAACCTGATGTGTTCATTAGAACTGGGTCTTTGCATCTCGAAGATTTTAAGAAATTTGTTGGAGGTGGGTTGGGGGAGAATAATAATTTTAATTAATTAGGAGATCCTTTTTCAAGGACCCAATCCTAGAGAAAATAAAATTATGAACAGGGAAACTTGTCAACGTTGTTGTCTTCTTTGCATTCCTCATTTCCCCCCCAAGAAAACAAAATCATTTTTACCTTGCATCAATCTGCATTTTTAAGAATATTTGCTGGTGAATTTGTGCATACTTTCATGGATCTTAATGCATTCCTAATATGTGAAATGTATTTTTTTTGCCACCGGTTCTGTGGGCGTGGCTTAGTGGGTGTGGCTTGGGGTGTCATGTGACTGGGTGGGCGTGGCCACTTAAAAAAATTAAGCATTTTTAACTAAAAAAAGTTAAAAAAAGTTCCGACGAACAGCTGGTGTTTCCCCAGGTTAGGGGCTAGCAGCCTCGCGGGAAGGTAACCCCCCCCCACAAGCCTCGCAGGTGGGCGCAGCCCTGCAGAGGAACCCACCGGGCCTCTCCAGCTCTTCGCTCAGCTCCACCCTGCTCTTTTTCTCTCGCCCGCCGCGATACAGAGAGAAAACATCTGAGGCAAAAGCGGCTTTGGCGAGTCCGACGCGCGTCCGGCCTGTGGAATGGAGCCCCTTGAGCGCTAGGACCTGGCTACGGCGCCTCAGGGCGAGGTGCCATTGCTGCTGCCGCCAACACTGCTGCTTCCTCCGAGACCTCCGCGTGTGTGTGGGTGGGTGGGCAGCTCAAATTACATCGCTGAGCCCAAACCCTTTCGCCGCGTCTGAGGAAGGGGAAGCAAGGTTCATTTTTGGGACGGTCCCGCAGGCCGGACTCATGGCAGACTCGCCCAAAAGGTGAGCGAGCCTCGCCATGTCCCTCCAAAGTGGCTCCTCGGACGAGCGCAGCGGGTCCCCCCCCCCTGCCAGCATCGGCCTTACCTTCTTCTGCTGCTGCTATGGGGCTGAGAGCGGCAGCGGCAGTGCCACCAGCACCACTCCAGGACAGCAAGCGGATGTCCCGGAGCTGCTGCACATGCACACTGCATTGGACTGCTGGCGCTCCAGTATGACATCAAGCTGGCCGGAATAGGGCCAGAGCGTGGGCGCCGTGGACTGGGGAGGGAGGCGAGCGGGTGGCCTCAGGCCGGTCTGCTCACCAAGGCAGCGCGCCAAGGAGAAACGGGGATAGATCAAGAGCCGAGGTGGCACAGTGGTTAGAGTGCAGCACTGCAGGCTACTTCAGCTGACTGCTAGCTGCAGTTCGGCGGTTCAAATCTCACCGGCTCAAGGTTGACTCAGCCTTCCATCCTTCTGAGGTGGGTAAAATGAGGACCCAGATTGTTGGGGGCAATATGCTAACTCTGTAAACCGCTTAGAGAGGGCTGTAAAGCACTATGAAGCGGTATATAAGTCTAACTGCTATTGCTATTGCTATTGCTATCAAAGTCTGCACACCGCATGTGCAGCCCCGGGACATCCGCTTGTAGGGCGAGTGAGTGGCGACCGGGAAACTGGTTCGGGGGCATGGCCAGCTAGCCATCGCTACCGGTTCAGCAAACCAGGCCACATTTCCACTAACGGTTCTCCTGAACCGGTCCGTACTGGTAGCATTTTACCCCTGGCTTTATCTGTGTTTTGTTTGTGCTTCTGTTTCGTATACAGCTCATCCTGATTATCTGTAGTCATGATAGCCCCATAATAAATTGAGTGGTGTGGTGGCCTAGAGGTGGAGCTCTCGCCTCACAATCAGGAGGCTGTGAGTTCGAACCTAGGTAGAGGCAGATATTGCTCTCTCTGGGCACACTGAGAATATATCTGCTGAACAAAACTCCACATTGGCGACAGGAAGGGCATCTGGCCATTAAAGCACTCTGCTGGCTCTGTTCAGTTGCCCAGACTCCATCCCACAAGGGATTATGGGATCGTTAAAAGATGATGATGATGGCCCCATAATAAAAGGTTTTTCAGATCTGTGATGATAATTAGACCTTGATATACATATAAAACTTTCAGTATCTACCTTACTCATTTGCAAAATGGCAGCTAGGCTGTGGTTCATTAATAACATTTTTTTTAAAGAAGCGGGTGGTACTAGATTGTCTGCACAATGGGCGTGTAGATGGTGTTCCTACTTGCTCAGTTGTAGCAGATCTTGCACTGTCAACTTGGTTCCTCTTGGTAGTTGGTCTTCCTCAGAGGTATTGTTTGAGTGGTGATGAAAGACGTTGCCCTGGTTGCTCCATGAGGCTGATACATTCTCATCTTCAGTGAAACACTAGAGGAGCACGTGAAGCTAGTACGACAAGTGTTAAGAAAACTCCTGGCTGCCAAACTATACGCAAAACTTTCCAAGTGCAAATTCCATAAAACCTCCCTGGACTACTTGGGGTACCGCACCCCAAGGTAATTAGAGGTAATTACTCCAGGGTATTATTAGAGACTTTGGCCTGCCACACTTTAAGCTGGAGAATGTATTCTTGCTGTGGGAATTTGGGAGGGGCTGTTGCATGAGGGATGTAGACATGTAGCCATAACAAATTCCTTTAGACTCTCAAGGTCATCCTTTGTCCAGCACCTGCCTGGAAGCTGAGGGGAGTAACTGACACGTCGGCAGAAGGCGACTGGCTAACATCATGAACTTGTGGGTGTGAGGACAAAGGGCTTGATCTTTCAACTGGGTGGAGAAACCCTCGTAGCGTCAGATTCGGGTTTCTCACAGCCGTACCAACATGGCTCTGTTAATAAATTGGAACTTTGAGGAATACTTTGCCTCGGACTCTGATTTAATTTTGGATGCTATTTGGAACCCTGACACTAACCCGAATCTCTCATAAAACTCATCCAGCTACCCTGAGCCTCGGGGTCCTGAGCCCCAGCACCGACCCAGCAACAGGTGGTGCGAAGACTCAGGGAAGATTATTACCCCAGGGTAATAATACCCTGACAGGTAGTCCTTGCCTTACAACCATTCATTTTGCGACCATTTCAAGTTACAACAGCATTGAAAAAAGTGACTTACAATTGATCCTCGCACTTATGGCTGTTGCAGTATCCCCACAGTCCTCTGATCAAAGTTTAGTGCTTGACAATCAGCATGTATTTACAATGGATGCAGCATCATTGGGGGGGGGGGTCATGTGCTAACCATTGGCTATCTTCCCAGCTGGTTTGTGACAAACAAAGTCAATGGGGGAAGCCATATTTGCTGAATGATTATGTGGGTTGCTTAACAACTTCAATGAATTTCTGAACAGCTATGACAAAGAAGGTTGTAATTGGGAACAAAACTCACTTAACAACCAACTTACTTTTCAGTGGAAATTCTGGACTCAGTTGTGGTTGTATGTCACTGTATTGCACTGACTTCTCTGGTCCATGTTGTTCTTTCACTGGATGTTTGTGTGACTCATTGTGGAAAGAAGAGAGAGAAGATGACAATAAGCTTGGGATACTCCTCCCATTTCCCATAGACTCGTGTTCTTAGAATCATAGACTCATAGGGCTGCAAGGGACCTCGGAGGTCTTCTAGTCCAACCCTCTGCTCAAGACAGAAGTCTTATTACTCTTATTACTCATTGATTTCCTTATACTAGTACCCATGCTGAAGGCTGTAGACTAGACAGTGAGATTCAATCAGGCTCAATCTTTTATTAGCTTATACCTAAAGGACAGATTCTTGCCAAACTAAAGGTATAACCTTCTAATCCAGTGGCCCCCAACCTTTTGGGCACCAGGGACCAGTTCCGTGTAGAGAGGTTTTTCCGTGGACCGGAGGCAGCATGGTTTTGCATGCTGCCTGCATCCCATGAATGGGGCTTCGCTTGTTTGCACAGCCCAGTCTCTGGCATGCCATGGCCTGGTGCCGGTCCAGGGACCGGGGGTTGTGGATCTCTGTTCTAACCTACTAGATACATCCTGAGAGATTCTGGAGTGTGGCTACCCTGAACCTCTTCTCTACTCCCTCATCCAGCTCAAAATTGTGCAGTCTCTTAATCTGGATTTCTTTCTGGGAAAACTTTGGTTGCCAAAAAAGTCCTCCTCCCTCCCCCCACACTTCTTCTGCAGGTGCACTTCCACCACATGGCTCGCCCTTTTGGCAAAAAGTTCCCCTTTCTTCATTGAAGATACACATGTCTCTAGAAGGATATTGGGTGGGATTTATGGATGGCACTGAGCAAGAGAAGAGCAGAAGAGGGGTTCCTCACTTGAGTGTGCTCAGACAAAATAACTTGTTAATTGACTCTAGCATTTTGATAATGGAGAGAAGCGCATCCTTATGGTGCCTTCTTGGTGGGTGCTGAAGACAATGGCCAGCAAGCACATTTATGTAGTGGTATTACTGGCTATAATACTCATAGTATCCAAAATAGCCTAAATAGCATTATAAGTTATAATGCTATTTAGGCTATTTTTATTTTTTAACATTATTTTTATATCATCATATTTCTCAAGGAACATGTTAAGTTAGGACAGAGTTGTATAGTGATTTTTTTTTTTTGACTGAGGAGCCAATCTTTCCTTGCACTGTGTAACTCCAACATAAAGTGAGATTTGATTTTTCTTTTGACTGAAATGCTAATCAGGGGAATGCAGCCATGGATTTCTTACCAGTAAATGTGAATTCTGATCACATCTTTCTTGCTGACAACATTATTTGTTTTCATTTTACAGTTATAGCAGTAAAAATATTGTCAACCATATCATTACAATGTTTAAGTACTTAAAATGTAGGCTAACCCATAAATATAATAACTGAATGCGTGCAAGCATATAAAATACCTTTGGCAAATGTTTGTTTGTAACTTGGACTAAATCTTTTCACCAAGGGATTGATTGGACATAAGGAATAAAGAAAGGTTGAGATCTACTATTTAAAAGTACTGTATGTATTAGGTTTCTATGTTATATCTTTACATATCTTGGCTCCAAAGTTGCATATTGTTTTGAAGGAAGACTGGTTTGACATGCATAGGTACTATATGTGAATTTGCAATTTGATTTCACTTGTGAATTCAGGAAATGCAAATAATCAGGTGTGCATTAAAATATGAAATGAATGCTCTCTTCCTTCCAGTTCTACTTAAGATTATAGAATCATAGAATCATAGGGCTGGAAGGAATCTTGGAGGTCTTCTATTATTACCGGTATTTGTTAAATTTATTTTACAGTGAAAGGGAAATAATAATAAAAATGTAAACATAAGAATAGCAAGGCAATGAAACAATAAGCCGCCCAGAGTCCCTTGGGAGTTGGGCGGCATACAAATTTAATAAATAAATAAATAAATAATAAAAATAAACAAGGAAAGTACAATCATATGAATTTAAAAAGTCCAGCCTCCTGTTCAAAGCCATGAGACCTTATACCATCCTGACAAATGGCTGTCCAGTCTATTCTTGAAAACCTTCAGTGATGGAGCACCTATAACTCTAGGAGACAAGCTGTTTTTCTGATGAATTGTTCTCACAGTCAGGAAATTTCTCCTTAATTCTAGGTTGCATCTTTCTTTAACAAGCTTCCATCCATTGCTTCTTGTCCTGCCCTCAAGTGCTTTAGAGAATAAATTAACCCCTTCTTCTCTGTGACATCACCTTAAGAAGTGGAAGACAACAATCATGCCACCCCCTAATCCTTCTCTTCATTAGGCTAAAGCAGTGGTGAAATCTACTTACCTTCCCTACCGGTTCGGAAGCACGCATGTGCGCCACCGTCGCACATGCTTTTTCACCCTCTGTGCATGCGCAGAAGGCTTTGCGCATGCGTAGAGGATTAAAAACAAGAAAATGGCGACATCTGGGTGGGTGGGCGGAGCCTTGTGCTGCCACCGCTACCAGTTCTCCAAACCACTGGCGGCTGCCGCTACCGGTACGCCCGGACTGGGCTGAACCGGTAGCATTTCACCCCTGGGCTAAACATACCTAATTTTCTTCACCGAGCCCAGGTGGCGCAGTGGTTAGAGTGCAGTACTGCAGGCTACTTCAGCTGACTGCTAGCTGCAGTTCGGCAATTCAAATCTCACCGGCTCAAGGTTGACTCAGCCTTCCATCCTTCCGAGGTGGGTAAAATGAGGACCCAGATTGTTGGGGGCAATAGGCTGACTCTGTGAACCGCTTAGAGAGGGCTGTAAAGCACTGTAAAGCGGTATATAAGTCTAAGTGCTATTGCTATTGCTATTCTTAACCAAAAGGTTTGGCCTCCAGACCCCTTATCACACGGGTGTCAAACTCGCTGCGTCACGTTGCTGTCTCGTGATGTTTTGCGATGTTTTTTCCCTTCGCGGAGCTGGGGTGGGAGTGGCTGGCACATGACCCATCCGGCCCGTGGGCCGCCAGTTTGACACTCCTGACTTATCATCTTTCTTGCTCTTCTCTGCACACTTAATCCTTCTTATTCTTTTAAAATTATTTTTGTTGCTCTTTAATTATTAATCCTTCTCATTGTAACTGGTGCACAAATTTTGAGGAGTTAAGGACTATAGTTGTCTCTTAGGCTCTGAATCCCATCCAGTTCATAACCCATCAAAATTAGGCTAAGTACAATGAAAAATAACTCTATCTATGTCACAAATCTGCCTCCTTGCATTTATCCACATGTGTGATATTCAGTTGCAGCTACTCTTTGAAGTAGTTAATTGTGGAAGATCAGAGAGATAAATTCCTCTGGGTTATTGCAATGGTTATATGGGTATCTTCTTCCTGATGTAGACATGATGGCACAAGCAAAATGAGGCAATAAAACGGATAGATATTGCAGACAATATTGATAAAACAATCATGGAGAAAGAAAACTAATACATCAGAACTAAGCTGTAGACACAAGAGAGGAATTAGTGCATAGAAAAAAAAACCTGAATCCTTTCCCTTATATTATTAGAGCCAAGCCAGTAACACATGTGAACTCTCACATGAAAATATCCCTTTTACCTATCAATTCACTCAGTGGATTAAAGCAAACGGGTGAATGCCACAGTATTGGGTCAAGTGAGAAATTAGGACTGTTTTAAGATTATCATGGGGCAAGACCAAGGGAACAAAACCATATATATTTCAGTAAGAACTCTTTAATTCTATTTAAGGTAGATAAATACAAAATCTTGGCAGACGTAACAGGAATTCAACAGCCTCATTTTTAGTGAATTGATGAAGGAGTGTTTCTCTGAAGGCTTTGAAAAGCTTCTTCTAGATTTCTCTTCAACTAGGCTAAGGTACTGTTTATGTCCACAGAGTCATTCATTGTCTCTTGATTGTCGGGTCCTTGGTGCTCTCTGAACTTGGTTATTTTGGTGGGTAAAATGAGGACCCAGATTGTTGGGGGGCAATATGCTGACTCTGTAAACCGCTTAGAGAGGGCTGGAAAGCACTATGAAGCGGTATATAAGTCTAAGTGCTATTGCTATTTTCTTGCAGATGTTTCATAATCCATCTAAGTAGGACCCTACAGTTCAACCCTGAGCTACAGATATTTTCTATGTGTCTCTTGATTGTTTGTTCATTTTCTCTTATCCTCATTGCCCAGCCTACCCAGAATGTCTCATTTGACTTAGTCTTGAATAACTCAACAAAAGGATTTCTTAATCTCATGCCTTTCTTCTTGAATAATAATAGCTTTCCAGTTTACAGGGTGGCTTAAAGGCAGGAATAGGAAACACATAGTTCTTTAATGGCTGGTTATGCCCATGGCCATTGGTGCTGGAAATGACAGTTTGGCACCATCAGGAGTGTCATGGATCATCTAGGTGTTCTAGATGTTTGAGAAGTCCATTATCCATCAGTGCTGGCCATCCTTCTTAGATGTTGGGAGTTCCTTTCTTTTTGAGGCTTATCGAAATGCAAAGTATACATTCCATTCATATGATTATATTATTAATGAAATTTAAACCTGTGTTTATTCTCCCCTCCAAATCTCAGTTAAAATCTGCTTCCTTTACACATTAATTGTAAAGAGTGACCTTATTACTTTTTCTGAAGCAAAAGGAGCCAATTGTGAATTTGGAGGTTCTCAGAATCCAGTAAAGCTTTTATTTTCTTGTTGTTCAGTCACTAAGTTGTGTCCGATTCTTCACAACCGCATGGCCCATAGCACTCCCGGCCCCTCTGTCCTCCACTATCTCCTGGAGTTTGCTCAAATTCATGTTCATTGAAGCTCTAATTTTACTGTGGTCTTAAACATGTCTGTCTCTCCAACCTCAAATCTCAGATTTGGAATATGAGAGATAAAAAAATATAGTTGCTAGTTGTGATAAGGACTCCAATGTGAAATCTAATTTAAAAAAAAAAAAGAACAATCCATTTCATAATAACCATTATTTAATGAATATAAGGTTTTGTTCCAAGCTGGAGTAGTCTCAGTGATTTAACTCTATAATGCTGTTTTGCTATCCTTTGCATCTTATCCCCCTCTTTATGGGAAGGACGTGGAATCTGTCTTGGTTATTGATTGCTGACCTTCTGAGTGTCATTGGCATTGCACAATGTTCATTGGCTATTGACTGATGATATTTAATGCATTGAAAAGGCTCAATGACCTTATGTCATGGGTTTTCAAGTTTGTGTCATGTGTGACATCTCATAACTCATTAGTATGACCCAATGAAAACTCTGATTTCAGAGGCAGAACAAAGATTTTCTTTAATATCACCAGTCCTGTCCATCAGATTGTGTGACAGATAAACTGAACAATCCAGGAATGGAATTTAAATGTTACATGACAGCAATTTGCTTTATAAAGGAACCATTACTTTTGTGGTCAATATAATATCCACTAATACTCAGTGTATAAGAGTAAGGTCTAGACAATAAATAAATAAAATAAAATAAAATAAAATAAAATAAAATAAAATAAAATAAAATAAAATAAAATAAAATAATAAAATAAAATAAAATAAAATAAAATAATAAAATAAAATAAAATAAAATAAAATAAAATAAAATAATAAAATAAAAAAATAAAAAAAAATAAAATAAAATAAAATAAAATAAAATAAAATAAAATAAAATAAAATAAAATAATAAAATAAAATAAAATAAAATAAAATAATAAAATAAAATAAAATAAAATAAAATAAAATAAAATAATAAAATAAAATAATAAAATAAAATAAAATAAAATAAAATAAAATAAATAAATAAATAAAGCAGAAAGAATTGCTTAAAGATTGCCAAATTGTCCTTTGTTGGGATCAAATGACTTGCAACAATGCAACATTGAATATGTAATTTGTACATCTATTTTATAAAAGATTGGTTAGCATTTAGAAGTGGGTGCAGGAGAAGAAGGAGCGCAGCATTTCTCTTCTCTGGTAAAAATCATCCCTTCTGGATCTGCTATTTGTCTAGGAAAGGAAACCGCCATTGTCAACAACAGAAATTACATTGGAAAAGCAAAACGTAGCTTCCTATAGATTCTCAGTGGGCTCAAATTCTTCTCCCTCACCCACTATGCTGCAGGGGTGGGTTCCAATTTTTTTTACTACCACTCTGTGGGCGTGTCTTAATTTTGTGGGCGTGTCTTAATTTTGTGGGAGTGGCTTGATGGTCATGTGACTGGGTGGGAGTGGCTTGATGGTAATGTGGCCGGGTGGGAGTGGCTTGATGGTCATGTGACAGTGGGCGGGGCTTCATGGTCATGTGACTGGATGGGCATGGCTAGGTGGTCAGAATCCTAGTTCCCCCTATGAGGATTCCTGCAACTGGACCTTTTGCAATCCCCCAAAGGATTAAAGGAAACCAGATTCCATACAGCTCTGAACCCTTAAGGCAAACCAAATACAAGTGGTCCTCGCTTAATGGCCGGTTGCTTAGCAAGTGTTCAAATTTACGACTGACCTCCCCAGAGCTACTTGACCTGTGTTTGGAGTTTTGACAGCCATATGCACGCACATGCGCGCGCGCACACACACACACACACACACACATGTCCAGTTACAACATCCCACACAGTCATGTGACTGAGGCTTTCTATGTTTTTGCCAGTTTCCAACAATTCCTTCTGATTTCTGTTTAAAAATGCCCATTGGGGAAAATGGACTTGTTTAATAACCACAGTATTCGCTTAATGACCACAAGGTTCATCTAATGGCCATGGTGTTTGCCTAACTCAGGGGTCTGCAACCTTAAACACTCAAAGAGCCATTTTTCTATTTTCTTTTAAACAGGTATCTCTCTCTCTCTCTTGTTCTATTTCACTGACTCTCTCTTC
>QLTV01004403.1:2051568-2062688 GCA_003457575.1 Thermophis baileyi
CTCTCTCTCTCTCTCTCTCTCTCTCTCTCTCTCTCTCTCTCTCCAGTTTCATTTCTAAAGATATTCTTAGGGGTCAAACCACATTTAATATCACATTCAATTTGAGTGGATGTTCAAGTGTTGTCTTTCTCTTAGTTAGCCAACTCCCTCAAGACCTAGGGATCCAGACCCCATTAATTATGGAAGAAGAAAAGCTGCCATGGCACTTATTTTTTGTCCACTAAATGTGTAAGCCCAATGCAAATCGAATTACAGCAAAAGAGAACAGGTAAATCTCACTGAAGAGAAGCAAAAATGTTTTTTTTTTCTCCTTCTTACTAGCACTGACCAGGAAAGGAAAAGATATCAGAGAAAGAAGAGTGGATCTACTGTGCATGAATTAAGAGGAGTTAAAAGAATCTAACAGTAGGGGGCACGTGAATCAGGCAAAATCAGATTCAAATCAACTATTCAATTTAGACTTCTATTTCAATTTGGAAAGTTGATTTGATTAGCTGAGCAGAATCACTGGATTACATTGTTCTGGTTTAGACTTCATAATTCTAATGAGATGTTTGTGCGCAAAGATAGATGCCTGAATTGTCTGAATCAATGACATCCCAATTTGTTGATTCAAACCAGCTTGCCAATTGGAGATTCAATCAAATTGGCTTCAGATCAAATATGCACATCAAATGCAACCTTCTCTAGACATCACAGGGAGATGCCTCCTGTTGGAAGGGCCACAGTTGTTCACCCATCTCATTCTCCTCCCTACTTATTCCAGGCCACCATCTTTAACACCAAGCTCTAAGATATCTGGTGTCGACCAAAAATTTAAAAAAATGCAATACACATCAGCAACAGGTAAAGTATCCTAGAGCAACCTACTCATGAACAATCAATATTAGACCACGGTGTGTTTCAGCCCAACTGTATAGTTAAGATGGTGTGAAGTTTCCGAAAGACGCTCTAATTAATTCAGGAGCCATGAGACAAAGTCCAAAAGAAATAGAAAGATTTATTAAAAGCGACATCTCGGCAATACTCTGTTGCAGCCAGAACTGAGTTCACACAGGCTGCACGTCGTCATGACCCTGTTTCCCTCCTTCTCATTGGCCATGTCATAAATCACATTCTCCAATTAATCACATTGGCGGGTTGTGACTCCCACACCCCTCCTTCTGACTCCGGTAGCCTAGGACACAATCAGTAAAAGAAACATTTGTGGAATGCATTTACAGTTCCTCCAGCTTCCCACCCCCCTTCTCTTCATGGCAACTTGAAGTTTTTGCAAGTTGACAGATAGTTGTGTTAAGGTCATTTTGTTTCTTAGTATGAATATCCCATTCATCCTATTTCAGTGATTATTTGATTTATATCCTGCCTTTATTATTTTATAAATAACTCAATGGTTTCTGGGGCTGTTTCATGAAAGCCACAAGAAATAAAGAAAGGCCCAAGCAGAGGCGAAACGTAGTAGAGATGGCAAGTAGTTAGAGTGCAGTACTGCAGGCTACTTCAGCTGACTGCTAGCTGCAGTTCGGCAGTTCAAATCTCACCGGCTCAAGGTTGACTCAGCCTTCCATCCTTCCAAGGTGGGTAAAATGAGGACCCAGATTGTTGGGGGCAATATGCTGACTCTGTGAACCACTTAGAGAGGGCTGTAAAGCACTGTAAAGCGGTATATAAGTCTAAGTGCTATTGCTATTGCTAATTTTAAAATGCTGAGCATCTAGCAACTTCGCAAATGGTGACAACATAAACTGTAGCTGGATATATGCAACCAGAATGTAAACTTCACCAAGTAGGGAAGCTACTTGGAATTCCTACTAAATTAAAGATGTCATCAAGGAGTCTGATGGGAAAAACCTAGTGAAGGAACCCTTTGGGTGGTTCTCCTTGGTTAGCCAAATTTTTCTCTGTGCTCTGAAAAAGGAGCACTGAAAGGGTTACAGATAGCTTCATAAATTCTGGCATAAATCAGAAAGGATTTCAAAAGTACAGTTTGAATGGATTTATATGGATTGATTGATTGATTAAACTTGTTTTAATTATACTCATAAATGTCAAGCAGTTTCATTAAGTAGTAGAATGAGCATTTATTATAGCCAAATACCTATTCAGAATGTTTTGTAATTTCAGAACAAGCAGTTCAAATTTAATGGGCAAATGAAACATTTTAAAAAACACAGAGCTAGTATAGTATCTATCATCTATCTATCATCTATCTATCTATCTATCTATCTATCTATCTATCTATCTATCTATCTATCTATCTATCTATCTATCTATCTATCTATCTATCTATCTATCTATCTATCTATCTATCTATCATCTATCTATCATCTACCTACCTACCTACCTACCTACCTAATTTATCTGTCTGTCTGTCTGTCTCTCCTACCTACCTACCTACCTACCTAATTTGTCTGTCTGTCTGTCTCTCTCTCTCTCTGTCTGTCTGTCTCTCTCTCTCCTACCTACCTACCTACCTACCTACCTATCTATTTAATTTGTCTGTCTGTCTGTCTGTCTGTCTCTCTTACCTACCTACCTACCTACCTACCTACCTAATTTGTCTGTCTGTCTGTCTGTCTCTCTCTCTCTCTCTCTCCTACCTACCTACCTATCTATCTAATTTGTCTGTCTGTCTGTCTGTCTGTCTGTCTGTCTGTCTGTCTGTCTCTCTCCTACCTACCTACCTACCTACTATTCAAGAATTAGGAGAGTTGAGGAAAACCATGATCAATCTGACTAATGTGGCTGGAAATAAGACAATAAGACATTTGACAGAATTTACTGTTTTAGATTTTCAGTATGTTGATGAATCTGGAGTCAGAAAACATCAGAAAGTCGACAAAGGTTAAAAGAATTTCCAGGTTTCCTCTTATTGAGCTGTCATCAATTTTATTACTAGAATGACTCCCAGATTCTATGTGAACAGGCTGGAAGGGAAGAACATGACTTCCTCCTCTAATTAAATTCCAATCTTTTGCCCAAATGGCTGAAAGGGCAACTGTCTTAAACCTTTGAACTTTATTTGTAATACAAAGCTTCAATTAGATAAAAGACAATAATTAGCAAATCTTTTATCTTTGGGCATAATTAAATCTTTAAGAGAAGACATTTTAATCAATGGCTTGTAATGACAAGTTCATAAATTAATTAATCCCACCAATGAGAATCTGGCAAAGATCAATGGGTGTTAAAAGAGATTCAGGATGAGGGGACACTGCTATAGTTACACTGTAACTCGATTCAATTTGGTTTAAAGATTCCTTTCTCCAAAGTATTAGCTACTTGAAAAGCTGATGCATTCTGTAAAGAGAACTCAATAAATATTCAGCTCCATTTGAACAATAAACATTGATGCTTTCCCTCAGCTGGAATTCCAAAACATTTCAATGGATGCTTTGAATTTCTTTCTCACTTTTCCTCTTTTCCAGTAAGAAATATTGAGAATATGTTTTGAAAGTCTCTCCTTTTCACTTTGCTCGTTCCTTTTTCATTCCCAACACAGATCTACACAGCTTCACGCCATCATGCCAGTAACCAACTGCGTGCATCTTGCAGGCATGAATCTCCCAAAATAAAAACTGAACCTTGTGTTCTTTTCTCAAGTTAGGACTCCCAGTCTGACATTTATCTTAATGTTGGATGATGTGTCATCAAGTCATTGTCAACTCTTAGCGACTACCTACATAGATTTTTCTCCATGATAATCTGGCCCCCCAACTTGATTCTTCAGCTCTTCCAACAATGTAATCATCACTACTGTAACTAAATTTATCCACCTTAGATCCAACCTAGAACTAAAAAGAAATTTCCTGATGGTTAGAACAATTAATCAGTAGAATAGCTTGCCTCCAGAAGTAGTAGTAGTAGTAGTAGTAGTAGTTATTATTTATTTTGTCAAACATGAACAAGATAACAGGTATAAATTATAAATATGAACATAGTAAATGGGTACAAAAAATGGAGACAGTAGGACAGGGACGGTAGGCACGCTGGTGCGCTTATGCATGCCCCTTACAGACCTCTTAGGAATGGGGTGAGGTCGACAGTAGACAGTCTAAGGTTAAAGTTATGGGGGTTTGGGGATGTTGTGGGTGCTCCCTCACTGGAGGTTTTCAAGAGGAGATTGGACAACCATTTGTCTGAAATAGTATAGGAAGATTGAACTAGAAGACCTCCAAGTTTCCTTCCAACTCTTTTATTCTGTTACCTGGCTGCTTATCACCTATTTCTTCTCTTTCCTTCTACCTTTCCCATCATCAGAGCCTTCTCTAGGGAGTTGGGTCTTTGCATAATGTGTCCAAAGTAGGATACTTTGATCCTGGACATTGGTGCCTGCAGTGTGAACTCTTGGTTGATTAATTTAATGATCTGTTGGTTTGTTTTCTTGGCTGTCCATGGCATTCTCAGCAATCTTCTCTAACACCAAAGTTCAAAAACACCACTGCTCTTATAAGCTTATTCACATTTCTCCAAGAGTCTTGGAAACATGGGGGCCTCTTGAGTTTAATAGCCAACAAGACTTAAAAACTAAGCAGCTAGTTATTTTCAGATAAAGCTAGGACCGTTTTTGTGATGGCAGCCTAGTTCTGTCCATTCTGCTGATATGACATGCAAGATCACAAGTACTGTATGTACAAAAACTTGACAGAAAAAAAAAGAAAATATATAAAGATTCCTTCAAAGTCAGTCAAGCCAACTGTCACCATACATTTTTGAGAAGTCCTAACAGGATGGAAAGAAAAATTCTTTGTGGAAAGAAATACACTAAAAGCCAAAACTTGTTAATATAAGCACTGTATCCAAAGGTCAGTATCAATGTTTCAGAATAAACACACATACACACACACACACACACACACACACACACACACACACACCACCCAGAGTGAGGGCAAAACTGCATTGTATTGAATATTTTTAGGCCTTTCCCTCCCCTACAATTATAAACAAAAACAAAACACATAGATGGCATTTATAAAATTTGAGATATTAACTGTCAGAACAGAGTTTTGTGGGATTGACAGAAAGGTAAATCTCTCTCCAACTACTTGACACAAAACATTCATAAGCTACTTCCAGTAGAAGTTCGTGGGAGGTGATATTGATAGTGATTTGACAAGCATCTTTCACTGATATCTTTTACCCCAGTCAAAGGCCCTAGATAGTTGCTAAAGAAATTCGCAACATGACATGGGACAGTGCTATTCAAAGTAGAGTCAATTTCAAAGTCACTTTCAAAGAAATGTCAATTTCAAATTCTTATTTTTCCATCTTCTGTTTACTCTATAATATTCTTGCATTAGCTTATGTTTTTCTTCTTAGAAAAAAACCCTGAATGAAAATCCTCATACATTTTGTATGCATATTACACCATGTACAGTTTTGCCTTTTCTCCAAATATTTTTTTTAGCTAAGGTTTTCCTGTCTATTGCTTTTACTACAGTAATATGTTTTTCATTGCTCTATTTCCAGTCAATTATTACTCAATGCGTTTTCAGTGTTGGGCAGATAAAATTTCCTGCATTCTCTCTACCAATTCTGCTTTACACTGATGAAAGAAAATTTGCTTTAAAAATTGATTCAGGAGGAAGAAATTTTTGAGAAATTTCCCTTGTGCGCAAATGAGGAATGTGTTTTCCCCCTTAGTTTTGCTCAGAGTAGAAAGAGCGAAATAAGATTAAAAAAATCAAAATAAGATAAAAGCAAAAAGAATATAAAGCAAAACTGTCAGGCACAAAGAATCAGAACCATCTGTTAGATTGCAACATAGAAGATTTATTCAAGAATAAGATACACAAGAAACTAGTCAACTAAAGTTCAGCACTAAATTGGCATCAGATAAGGGTCAATGGAATTTAGGAAGGGTTGGACTTGGACCATTTGTGGGAACGCAAAGACTCTAAGCTGATGACATGCTTAACTCCACCACCCAGCTATGCCTCTCTTTTCCTACAACATTCATAAAAAGGGAAAATTTATAAATTGGATCGAAGAGAATCTGAAGGTGCTCTCATATCTGTATCTTCCATTCCTTGACCAAGAGCAGATAATCAGAAAGGATGGATATATTTGTATCAAAAAGCAACAACAGGAGCATTTTTTCATCACTTCTGAGAATAAGGTGAGCCAAAACACACCACCGAGAGAAATTTAATAGAAATTTTCAAGCATCCTGAGACTAGAAACACAGAAGTCTTTTTTCATCCTAGGTGAAGTCAGGCACAAGGAACCAGGTTCACACTGTGAGTTGATCAAAGTTAATTGTTGCAAAGCCTATTTACAGGAATCTCATCTGACTGACTGCATTCTCTTGGCAACAGTCAGATAAGACTTCAGAGACTCTGAGTAAGGAAAGGCCTGCACCAGCGGTGGGTTGCTCCCGGTTTGGCCTGGTTCTGTGAACTGGTAGCGGCAGTGGCGATGGGAGTCTCTGCTCACCTGCCCGGGATGCTTCTGCGCATGCGCAGGAGCGTCGCACACACGCGCAAACCAGTAGCAACAGGTTTTAGAACCCACTGCTGGCCTGCACCACTTTCTGCTGTGCAAGGACTCTAAACTTAACCCCCTCTTCACATCACCCGCATTCTAGCTGGAGATTCCGCCACACTTTCTCAGAAATTGTATTACACAGTGTTAGTACAACTAACTTCAACTTGATCTTTTGAAATGATTGAATAATATGTTTCTCTTAATGCTGGGATCCAGTGAATAGCTCCATAAAATATATATCCTCTCCATAATGGACTTCCCAGTCTTAGGTATTCTAGGACACAGGTCACCAACTGGTGGTCCGTGGACCACTGGTGGTCCGCAAGAAAATTTTGGTGGTCTGTGGAGAAATCTTGGCCCCTGGGCCGGATATGGCCGAGAGCAATGCACTGCCCAACATCACCCCGCCCACACGCCAGCCCCCACTCTTAAGGCCGAGCACAAACCTCACCTTGAGTACAGCGGTGCGAGCCACATGAGCTGGAACAGGAAGGTAAGACCAAGAACTCGCTGCGCTCAGCCTAACGGCTGCCTGGGGGGGGAAGGGTTCATCCGCCTTTCGAGTCTACATCTCTCCTTCTGCGAGGCTTCCGGGTGGGAGGCCCAAGAGAAAGCGCCTGCTAGATTGGCCCCCTTCTAACTCTCATCTCTCGAGGAGCCTGGCCGAAGTTTCCCATGCCACTTCAGCGAGCACTCCTCGAGAGACGAGTTTGCAGGGGGCGTCTGCAATGGACAGTTCACCCGGGTGGAGGAGCTGCAATGGGCCAGTCCTGTGAGTGTGACTACTACAGCTCTGGAATATGGGACCGGCCATGGTGGGGCTAGAAATCTCTGCCCTGGGGTGGCACTTGCAATGTGCAACTTTGCAGGTGGTGAGAGTTTGCAGGGGGCCGAGCTAGCATCCGCAATGGACAGCAAACTCCGGCTGCTCCCCGGACCAGATGCTGTTTACCGCTCTGAGTTCCAAGCGACAGGAGACGAGGGCTGCCTTGTGCCACCAGCTGGCGCAAATATACCGAGGCGGAATGCTGATGCAGCGCAAATGCTGATGCCGCACTACAGCAGAGAGAAGCAGCTGGAGAGAATCTAGCAGGCGTTTTCTCTCGGGCCTCTCACCCAGAGGCCTCGCAGAAGGAGAGATGTAGGCCCGAAAGGTGGCTGAACCTCCCCCCCCCCAGGCAGCCGTTCGGCTGAGCGTGGTGAGTTCTTGGTCTTGCCTTCCTGTTCCAGCTCGTGTGCCTTGCACCACTATACTCAAGGTGAGGTTTGCGCTAAAAGAAGAAGAGGAAAGGAAAGAAGGAAAGGAAAAGGGGGAAGGGAGGGGAGAAGAGGAAAGGGAGTACAGCTACAGCTCTGGAATATGGGACTGACTTTCCCAACAACATCAGCAAGCCACCTTCAAATAAGCTTCAATTATTTTGTAATAATTACACTAACTTTAATAATTTTGTTACAATTAAACAACCTTTAAAGATTTTGTTATAATTAAATACGCATTTATAATTTTGTTATATTAAATAGGTGCATTTCATATGAATAAAATGGAAGTTCTCTGATCATTATTTTACAAATGTATTTATCTTTTTTAAAAAATTCATATTAGTGGTCTGCGGGACTTAAAATTATGAATTAGGGTCCGTGGGATTTAAAATTATGAATTTGGTGGTCTGCGGGATTTAAAATTATGACCTTGGTAGTCCCTGAGGTCCAAAAGGTTGGGGACCCCTGCTATAGACTATACCTTTCTTTCATAGAGAAAGCTTTGAAACAGCCTTAGCATTAGACTGCCGTCTTCTGATGAAGATTAAAATGGCAGCTTCTTCTTTTTTTAAAAAAAAAATATATATATCTTGCAGTTGTAATTCCTCCCAAAGAATAACAATTTTTTTTAATCTTAAAATAAATGCAACTTTAGAGGCTTCATTGCCATGTCATAAACTTCCTGACAGTAGCTGCAGGTAATTAGCTAGATAGTATTTAGGGCTGTCCTTTATTGTTTGTTAATGTCGTTGCATCATGTTGTGGAGGCTTTGCAGAAAGAAACCAGACTATTCAAATATGAAACATAGAGTTAAACCTGCCAGGAAGAGTGAGAGGGTATTTAAGTCTCCAAGTGTCGAGCAAAGAGTGAGAATGACAAGAAGATAGATTTGGAGTTCAGAAAGGAACGAAAGAAGAGGATGAAGCTTAGTAACTGAGCCAGCAGCTTGTTAATGAAATTGTAATCTGTTACTCACTTTCTCAGTAAGAAATTTCAGACTTCCAAGAAGTCCTTGGAAAATTTCCTAGGAAATTTAGTTTAAAAGCAACCAAGAAAAGGAAGGAACTATTTATCTTGGTTCACAGGAAAAGCTAATTATTTGAAAGAAGAGGCAGAGGAATTCCAAACTTCAGGCTGCTTAGATTAAAAAAAAGCAGAAGGTAGGTTAAATAGTTCTGTGGGTTAAGATGCAAAACAAAACTGGATTATTTTGCACAGCAGCTGGGAAAAAATGGTTGGGAAAGTTTGAGCCATAGAGTGATACCTTATTTAAAATAGACAAGAGATTAAAACAAACCATCAGATGGCACTGTTTCCCTTGGAATTAATGCAGCGAACAGCTTTTTCTCAGCTTGGGTCAGCCAAGGTCTGCTCAGATGACTAGCATGATCTAGAAATGAGAGATTGAGGAATAATATTAGTTAATTAAGAGACAGCCCAGGAAGTCCATTTATAATCACTACTGGACTGAAGTGAGGAAGCCTAGAAGGAAGAACAAACATGAGACAGAGCAAAAAAGACAGAGGTAACCGAGTAGTGCAGAAACCTCAAAAAGGATAGAAAGAGAAGAGTCCAAAAATATTTCACGAGAAGAGTCCTCCACTCCTCCACTCACAACAGAATACCTTATTCCACCAGACTTGAAATTTTGGGCTTAGACAACTTAGAACTACGTCGCCTTAGAACCAATCTAAATGTAGTTCATAAAATTATCTGCCACAATGTCCTGTCAATGACTACTTCAGCTTCAACCACAACAATACATGAGCACACAATAGATACAAACTTAATGTAAACCGCTCCAAACTCGACTGCAGAAAATACGACTTCAGCAACAGAGTGATCAATGCCTGGAATTCACTACCTGACTCTGTGGTTTCTTCCCCAAACCCAAAAAACTTTAACCTAAGACTGTCTACTGTCGACCTCACCCCATTCCTAAGAGGTCTGTAAGGGGCGTGCATAAGCGCACCAGCGTGCCTACCGTCCCTGTCCTACTGTCCTATTGTCCTCATCTATCTGTATTCACTTTGATTATGTTTATGTTTATACCTATACCTGCTATCTTGTACATGTTTGACAAATAAATAAATAAATAAATAAATAAGATTCTAGACTTTGGCCTGATTCACACATGCAGGAATGTGCAACCCTGGGTCTGCATTTGCTGAGTGTTTGGCTTGCAATGTAATGGTGTGTGGGAATAACCTTGGGAGAACTTTTCAAAATACTACTGGACTTTCTTGGTTTTTCCCTCCCCTTGAAAACCTTTCTTTTCTCATCCAAGAAGCTTCTTTATCTATGTTAAAATTGAACAGCGCTCTCTCAGCAGAGGGGGAGGGACACGACACTCTCCTGTCTACAACACAGCCCATCCAGCAGTCCCAAGAGGGCTCCACACCAGGGGTGAAATCCAGCAGGTTCTGACAGGTTCTGGGGAACTGGTAGCGGAAATTTTGAGTAGTTCGGAGAACCGGCAAATACCACCTCTGGCTGGCCCCAGAGTGGGGAGGGAATGGAGATTTTGCAATATCCTTCCCCTGGAGTGGGGAGAGAATGGGGATTTTGCAGTATCCTCCCCCTGCCACGCCCACCAAGCCACACCATGCCCACCAAGCCACGCCCACAGAACCGGTGGTAAAAAAAATTGGATTCCACCACTGCTCCACACCCATTTGCACTCTGATTCAGATGACCCAGAGGGCAGAGATAACCCCACAAGTGGCCTCAGTGACTGTCAGAGAATTAAGCACCTGACCTTCAGAGTGCCAACGATCAGATGACCGCAAACAATACAAATCCTTCCATCCCCCACCAGTCAGTCCAGAACATCTTCTGAAGCTTCTTGGATGAGAAGCAAAACATTTTTAAGAAAGAAAGAAGAAAAGAAAAAGAGAAACCCCCAAGAAAGTCCAATTGCCTTTTGAAAAGCACCTTTGGAACAACCATAATCTGGATGATTGAGAGTCTCCTTAGAAACCTTGGGAGAAAGGAGGAAGAACTAGTGTGATAAATGAAATTTGAGTCTGAAGGAGGAGGAATGGTGACGTTGGCTCAGAAGGACCCTCCCTAGTTTATGGGAGAATAAAAGCAAAGTGTGAAAGTACAGGAGGGATGCTTTCACACTTGCTAGATTCTGTCAATGTAACCTTACCCTAGGTGTACTTCTTGTGTGGACTACCTCACAACTATCCTATTCCTATTCCTATTCCTATTCCTATTCCTATTCCTATTCCTATTCCTATTCCTATTCCTACTCCTACTCCTACTCCTACTCCTACTCCTATCTTCCTATTCCTATTCCTATTCCTATTCTATTTTGCCTTTTCCTAGTTCTGTTCCTATTCTATTCTTCTTCTTCTTCTTATTT
>QLTV01004403.1:2121438-2146654 GCA_003457575.1 Thermophis baileyi
TCCCGGCCTCCAGGCGTGGCGGCTGAAGTCTCCACGTCTCCGTCTTCTGGTCTCGGTTGACTCCGCTGGACTCCGGCGTTCACAGGTAGGTGTCTGCGTTCCTCCTCTGGGTTTGAGAACAGCTCCTCCTGGTTCCTTGTAGCTAGGGCCTGGCTCTCGGCATGGTCATCCTGGTCGTCTGTTCTGTATTGTCCTCGGGGCAGAGACTCGCGTTGTGCCGGGTTGTCTTGTTGTTTGTCGGTCTCTGGTTGTCGAAGCCAGGAGTCTCCCAGTCTACTCCTGAGCTGGTCGATGTGTCTTCGCCACACTCAGCCATCGTCCAGCTTAACCTGGTAGGATTTCAGGCCGGTGACAGCTATGACTGTGGCCTTCACCCACTTGGGGGCTCCGGCATAGTTTTGGGCGAATACTAGCTCGTCTACTGCTAGTGTTCGGGTGATCTTGCTTGAATCCAGGGGTGTCTCTGGATGATAATTGGGGTTCAGCCTGTCCAGTTGGGACCTCAACTTTCATCCCATCAACATTTTGGCCGGGGTCCGGTTAGTGGCTGCACATGGTGTGATGTGTTGGGCCAGCAGGAATTGGTCGATCCGTTCCTGCCAATTCCCCGGGCCCATTCTGATCAGAGTTTCTTTTGTCATTCTCACCATTCTCTCCACCCAGCCATTGCTAGCTGGACTGAATGGTGAAATTAGCACATGCCTTATTCCCAAATTGGCTAGGAATGATTCCATGTGCTTGGCTGTCAATTGGGGGCCGTTGTCCGATACTAGGACGTCTGGCAGACCGTGAGTTGCAAAAATCCTCCTTAGGTCTCGTATAGTGGCCTCTGTAGTGGAGGTGTGCATGGTCACCACCTCCAGCCATTTAGAATAGGCATCGACCACAATCAAAAATGTTTGCCCCTCCATTGGTCCCGCAAAGTCAATGTGGATCCTTGACCACGGTGCCTTGGGTATTTCCCATTCTAGTGGGTTGGACCATGGTGGAGCCGGCCGGGTTTCTTGGCACAGCAGGCAGGTCGCCACCCACTCGGTAATGTCCTGATCCAATTTTGGCCACCACAGGTAACTCCTTGCTAGTGCTTTCATGCATACTATCCCTGGGTGTCCTATGTGTAGGGTCCCCATCACCCTCTTTTGTAGGCTCTTGGGTACAACCACTCTCTCTCCCCATAGTAAGCACCCCTTCAGAATGGACAGTTCAATTTGTTTATTTTTAAAAGTTTTAAATTCTTCCCCTTCTTCTTCCTGTGGCCACCCCCTTAACACCCTCTACGAGGTCTGGTGTTGGGCATCGGCTGAGGGCGTCTGCATGTCTGATGCTCTTCCCTGGTCGATGGGTCAGGGTGTAGCTGTAGCCGGACAGAAAAATGGACCAACGGATCAGTCTGGGCAACATGTACTGCGGCGTTTGTTGGTTGCCTGCCAGAAGTCCCAGTAGGGGTTTATGGTCCATCACCAATTCAAATTTTCGGCCGTATAGGTATTCATGGAAACATTTGATGCCTGCCACTGCAGCAAGCGCTTCCTTGTCTAGCTGGCTGTAGTTCCGCTCAGCTGGTGAAAGAGTCTTTGAGTAATATGCGATGGGGGCTTCCGCTCCGTTTGGGAGGCGGTGACTGAGGACAGCCCCCACTCCGAAAGGTGATGCGTCACATGTAAGCAGTAGGGGGAGGGTCTCACTGTATTGTATGAGGACGCTGTTGGATGAGAGTAAATCTTTAATGGCTGCAAGGGCTTTAGCTTCTCTTTGTCCCCATGACCACGTGGCCGTCTTCCCCAGTAGTCTATGAAGAGGCTCCGCAATGGTCACTTTCTGTTCCAAGAAAATGGCATAAAAATTGAGTACGCCTAGAAACGCTTGTAACTCTGCCTTGTTTGTGGGGGTTGGTGGTTCCTTGATGGCTCTAATTTTAGCGTCTGTTGGGTGAATACCGGATCCGTCTATAAGGAAACCCAGGAATTCTACCCTGGTGACCCCAATTTTGCATTTGTCCTGTTTTAGTTTGAGACCCCTTTGTTGGAATCTCTCTAGCACTTCCCACAGTCTTGTTAATAGTTGGTCTTTTGATTCAGCCAAGATGAGGATGTCGTCAAAATACGGGACTACTCCGGGAATGCTATGTAGCAGATGTTCCATCATGCTCTGGAACAGTCCCGGGGCCACGCTTACCCCAAATTGCAGATGGGTGCATTTAAAAGCCCCTCTGTGGGTGACTATAGACTGGGCTTCTGCAGTGGTTGCGTCCACAGGCAACTGTTGATATGCCTGTGGCAAGTCTAATTTAGCAAAAATTTTGCCTTTTCTTAGTGAGTGCAATAAGCAACTTTTCCTAGTGAGTGCAATAAGTGTTGCACCACGGGCACAGGGTAAGCGTTGGGCTGCAGGGCTTTGTTAATGGTCCCCTTATAGTCTGCACACACACAAATGGAGCCATCCGGCTTCATCGGGGTGATGATGGGGGTCTCCCATTTTGCGTGATCAACTGGCTCTAAAATCCCTTGGGCTATTAATTTGTCCAGCTGTTCGTCTACTTTTGGACGGAGTGCAAAGGGAACTCTCCGGGGCTTTAGCCTAATAGGGGTGACACTGGGATCTAGATTAAATGATATGGGCTTGCCTTTATATTTGCCTAGACCCCCATTGAACACACCTTGGAATTCTGCTAACAGCTTGTCCCCTTCGATTCGGTGCAGCCCGGTGATGCTGATGCTGAGAGGCTTTAGCCATTCCACTCCCAGTAGGGTCGGTCTTTGTCCTTCGACGACTGTAATGGGTAGCTTCCCTCTGAAGTCTTTGAAGGAGATTGCTCGACCCAGCACTCGAATAGGATTTCCTTGGAAATTGTTGAGTTTAATGTGCTGTTGCTTGAGTTGGTTCTTTGATATTTCTGGTAATATTTGTTTGAGAGTTCCCCAGGACATGATTGTGAAAATAGATCTGGTGTCTAATTCCATGTCGCAGGGGATCCCTTGAATGTCCACGGTGATGTGGACTTTTTCTCCTTGCCCCGCGTCAGAGTGTCCTACAGTATTGTGATAGAGGCCCCTGGTGTCCTGGTATTGGTAGTCTTCTCTGCGCCTACCCCTTTGTCCCCCAGGACAGTTCTGCCCTTGTCTTCCTGGACCCATGGGTTGTCTGGGCTGGTATTGGGCTGGCTGGTATGGGGTAGGTTGGGAGGCTCGGCATGCTTCAGCAATGTGCCCTCTCTTCTGGCAGCGGCGGCAGATGGCATCTTTGAACTTGCACACTGCCCTGGCATGGCCCCCTAGGCAACCCGAGCACCAGATTTGCCTGTTTTCGCAGTCCCTGGGGCTTACCTTCTCTCGTTTTGTACACGGTGTACCACTTCATCCTCCTCTGATTCTCCTGCGAATTCGGGGACTTCAGTCATCCAGTCGGGCTCCCTGTGGTTGTGGTGGACTGTGCCGGTCTTTCGGATGTCTGCAGCTGAGTTGTCCGAGGATTCGGCAGCTCAGGCTTCCTCTACAACGTTCTTGAATGTTGCCCCCCATCTGATCAGCAACTTTTTCTATAAAGTCAGGTTTCTCATGCCTAGGATGATGCGATCCTTCATCATCTCTTCCATGTTTATAAATTCGCACTTGGTTGCGATTTCCCGGAGCTTGGCAACAAAGTCATTTATTGATTCTCCATCGCGTTGGCGGCGATGATAGAATTTGTTCCTGCTGACCATCAGGGTTGCTGCTGGCACGTAGTGCTCCTTCAGGGTCATCTGGAGCGTGGTCCACAAGATGGATTCAATGTCCGTGGGAGCCACAAGAGTTTGAGCCATTTTGTATATTTTTGGCCTGCAGTAAGTGAGGAAGATTATCTATTATTATTATCCTATTATCCAGCAGACCCTGGAAATTGTTAGCTTCCAGGAACATGCAGAAACGGCTCATATAGGTTGTCCATTCTTTGGTCTTTCGATCGAAGATCGCTGGAGCGGGAGAAGTTTGAGTAGCCATCCTGTTGTTTGGCCAGAGCAGGTCGGTGCTTGCTTCTAAGATGGCCGAGGATGCCACGAGGTGCCTTTGTCCTGTTGTCTTCTTCCACTACCTTCGTCACCAGTGTTAGATTTGCGCGGGAAAGTAAAGATGAGATGTAGGAACTGTTCAGCACCTTTATTACCGGTTAGCTGGATGCAATACGGACTGGCGGCAGGCTGCAGGGAAGCCGCTTTTAAGGGCTTCCCTGTAGCTAGCCGACCACTGACAGCGATTTAATTTTCCTGCCGTTATTTTGGCCAATCAGCGGTGGCTATGCAAATTTACTACATACGGCCGTATGTAACACTAAGTAAAAAAAACTTGCATGGCTGAACAGACATATATTTAGGTACCTTCAGTCCTAGTTCAAACCCTTCCTTACTGTCGTAACTCTAGCTCTATTTTAATGGTTTAAGTTTGTTAAAATAAAATTATGCACAGTAAAGAGAACCTTGTACATATCCAAGTGTCTTTGGCAAAAAAATATATCCAAGTAGAATTAATGCAAAAGGAAAACCTGTCTTATGTATCTTGATTCATCATTAGTGAGCTGCGTAATTTGATTATAGCTTATAAAGAAATCAATGGCATTCCTTTTCTTGAATTCTACTTCTTGTAATCACTAGGCCATGTAATCTTCTAAGCAAAACACACACCTAAAAAGCTTCAGGCCAAAATAAAGCAACATTAGGAAACCTGGTCGTGTGTGTGTGTGTGTGTGTGTTTGTGTGTGTGTGTGTGTGTGTGTGAGAGAGAGAGAGAGAGAGAGTGAGAGAGAGAGAGAGAGAGAGAGAGAGAGAGAGAGAGAGAGAGAGAGAGAGAGAGAGAGAGAGAGAGAGAGAAAAGAACCTTATCACCAAGTTTCAGAAAACAGATATGAATCTGTAACTGAATTGTGGGGCTAAAGATTTTAAAGAGAAAAGGTTTTGGAAGAGAAAACAGAAACTACCTGAATGTTAAGTTGAAGAGTGGTCCAAGACCCTTTGCAGCCTGTTACACAAAGATTTGTAGATTGTTTTAGAGTTGGATAGACTATCTTACTTTAATCCAAATCTTGCAAGTAGTTATGTGCAGAAAACACTTTAGGACTATTTTCTCTGGGTAAAATACATTTGATCCCACAAAGTTTAGCAGGGAGATGTTACTCTGGGCGCCCACCAGGGGTGGGTTCCTCCTGGTACGGACTGGATCGCCCAAACTGGTAGCGACCTGCTGGTGATGGCATGGATCCGGTTCAGTTGGTGCCGGTCCGTGGGCGCCGCCATCTTTTTTCATTAATTTTTTGTGAATTTTTTACTGTTCGGAAGGTTTTTCCTGTTCTGCTGCTTGAAAAAGGGCCCTCCCGCCCGCCCCCGGGTTTATACTGACCTTTATTCCTTCACCCGAAGCACAGCTGATCAGCTCCTCAGCTGTGTTTCGGGCTGATTGCAGCTACTGAGCATGTGCGGAAGCAAAATTGCACGAGGGAATGTTGCGATGCGAACCGGTGGGGAAGGTAAGTGGAACCCACCCCTGGCGCCCACCATGTGAGAGACCAATGGCCTCGAGGTGTAAAGGATGGCACTTTCTTGACTCTGAAAAATTTTGCTTTGTGAGGCCAGGTTATTCTCCAAACATGGGTCTTGTAGGAAACTTGTAAACCCTCTTTCATAAGGCCATTTGAAAGGAAGATTTTAATTATAACAGCACCTGTTATTTTAATGTTGGTTTGCTGTTATGATTGTCTTCAGATGCATTTGTTGTGACCCACCTTAATCTTTTCCATCATTCTTCCTAATGGGTAAAATGCAGGGGTGGATTCTAACTTACCTCGCCGCCGGTTCACTTCCGCGCCGCGTGGCCGCGCCTTATGGGCATGCACGCGTGCATGCGCAGTGCAAAAAAATACTTTTTTTTAAAAAAAAAGCCAAAAACAAGATGGCGACGCATGCGCAGTGCCGGAAACTCGGCTTCTGCGCATACGCAGAAGAAAAAAAAATTCAAAAAATTTTCAAAAAAAAATTTAAAAAAATAAATAAAAAAATTCAAAAAAAAGATGGCGGCGCCCATGGACCGGCACCGACCGAACTGGATCCGTGATGTCATCGTGACATCACCAGCGGGTTGCTACCGGTTTGGGCGAACCGGTCTGAACCGGGAGGAACCCACCCCTGGTAAAATGTCATTTTTCACAGAGACAGTCCATTTTCTCAGTGAAGAGAATTGGTGTATTTTTTCCTCTCACAAATAAAGTTAGACATTTTGCAGTTGATATCTTCTCATTCTATTATCTGAGTGTTGTTGTCATGATACTATACAATACCCAATTCATTCTAATCTCTGCTTGAGGGCAAAAAATATTTATGGCATACTTTAAATAAAACATATTATGTGTTTGTAGGAACATATGTATCATTGTCCCTCTAGCTGAAGCAGATGTAGTTTCTGTCAAGGTGTGCTCACAGCTTCATGAAGTATTCATGACCTGGCGTTGCATAAGAATGAAGGAGCTCCTTTCAGAGCAAGTTTCTGCTGTAGTAAGTCCTCATTTTGCTGCCCCTGAATTTATTTTTATTTTTTTTCCAGTTGGTTAAAGAAAGGAATCTTTCCTCATTTTGTGACCGTTGGGACAAGGGTAACAGAAGTGTAGATGGTCCTTTACAAAGGAAGAGAAATGAGATTAAGACCATGAATCTTGTCCAACCAGGTCTCCCATCAAATTCAGTTGCATGTTTTCATGTAAATCTAACATGAATTTTCCCCCAGGCTACTGACAATCCAAGCTGGTAAACACATGTCACGAGTTATGGGTTGTTGAGCATCTCTTTCTCCCTAAGAAAAAAGAAGAAGAAGAGGGAAGTCATATTAATGTCCCAATGTTGGAAGGACAGCCATCCAGGAGAATTATCTTCAAAAAAACAATAGTAACTAATAAGAGGATGAGTTTTGCCTTTTTTGACCTTCTCCTTAAACAATCTCACCCCTATTCTCTTTCTCCTTTATCCATTCTTTGTCTTTCCTTGGGAGCAAGGGCGTACTGGACACAAATTCACAGTCACTCTGTGAGTGAGATGGCTGGTCTTTAAATTTGACAAATAAATAAATACATCTGACAATTTTGCAAGGAAGGAACTGTGATTTACACCAGTGGTAGAAGTTTTGCACTAGTATAGGGATGGGAAGCCATGGGATACACATGGCCTTCTGATACTTTATTTGTAATTAGTTAGTACCTCAAGTTGATGCCAGGAAAATTCAGCAATAAAATGGTTAATTTTAATTTGATAAACAAGGATGAAATGATGCAGACAGAAAATCTGGTTGGTTTGCATGCAATGTCTGAGTCAATAAACAACTGAGATAGATATTTACAGACTCTGGATTCTAGCATAAGTGGAATCTGTGAATCCAGTCAATTGTGTTTTATAACTAAACCAACCATGGTTTAGCACATTGTGGGAGCCAAGTCAAAGGTTTATGTCTTTGTGTCACAAGCTACATCCATACGCTCATTATGAATTCAAAATTCAATCCCATAAATATCCTGTTGATATAATATTTTGGCTTCTTAAATGCATGGAAATATTCTGGATTTTCTTACATTCATGTTATACCACAAACAGTCTTTTCTTAGAAATTGCAATACAAGTCTCAGCAATAAATCAGTTAATGGTTTCACTGAAATGCAGGAAGAAAACAGTCTGTCAGGTGACCCATCCATGAACTTTCTTATGCAACATTTTCTATGCTTTCCATTTTGATAACTGGTTATTACAGAGAGGGGAGAAAGCAAACTATGGCAAGAAATGCAAAACATGATATCGTTAGGTTTTATTTTTAAGTGTTACCAGTAAATACAGATAAGTCAAAAAGCCAGAAGTTTTGCAAACTGTTTCAATCAATGGCTAAAAGTGAATAGGGCTGTTGCGATATGAACAAGGTGAATTTTTGTTGAAATAATTCTACCTCGTTGTGCATTTTGTGGGTAGGGACTTGTAAGACTAAATGTTCCATCATGCAAAACCCCAAATACTGGAAACTGATATGTCAAAGAGAAGATGTCAGTTATGGACCAAGTGCAGGCCTGAGGTCAGCCAGCAATTGGGGTTTAGGACCTGTTTTGTGCTGAGCTGGAAACCAAATGGCTGTTTATAATTCTCCACCAATTTCTGGCCAAAGAAATTGGATGGTCTCCAGGGTTAAGAGGTTTTCCAAGAGTTTCTCAATGTAAAATAGCAATCATGAATCCGTGTGTGAGAAAATGGGCATTTTTATAGTGGTTGGGAATACGATGAAAATTGCCATGAAAAACCCTAACCCTCTCCAAATGGTGCCAATGGAAGGTGGGGATCTTTGTAGAATATAAATAGTGAAGCTGTGAGGAGTAGTCACATATAACATATAACAGCTCTTAGGACCAACAGTCACTGGAATCACAGCATATAAAGATGAGAAGAAAATTTAACTTCCTTCTTTTTGTCTCCTCCTCCTCCTCCTCCTCCTCCTCCTCCTCCTCCCCCCCCCCCCCCTCCCCCCCCCCTCCCCCCCCGCCCCCCCCCGCACCCTCTCTCTCTCTCTCTCTCTCTCTCTCTCTCGGGGGAGAGCATCCTCCTCCTCCTCCATAAAAAGTATCTAGGGGGTCATTAAATTGAGCAAATTTTCCTTTCTGATGGAAAGGAAAAAAATGTGACCTTGAGGG
Organism: Thermophis baileyi; assembly: GCA_003457575.1. Classification (NCBI taxonomy): domain Eukaryota; kingdom Metazoa; phylum Chordata; class Lepidosauria; order Squamata; family Dipsadidae; genus Thermophis; species Thermophis baileyi. The sequence continues at coordinate 2,130,115 of QLTV01004403.1, forward strand.
TAGACATCAAATGCCAGAAACCTTCTTCACCCCTTCCCTCTAACCTCCAGGGCTCATAATTTTTTTTCAACGACATTATGGAAATAATTGATCAAAGAATATTCTGGAAAAATTAACAGCCTTCCTCCATGCAGCCAAATTGGTGAAGTTAGATAAGCCCAAGAGCTGACTACTTCCTTCCCACTTTGGGAAGCAACAGGAAAATGCATTAGCCGTGAATATTCCAATTATCTTCAATTTTCTCATCAATGTCACATCTAGTTTAGGTCTCTGTGTTGTTAGTACCTGTGCAATTGTCCTATACTGGTTTAGGAGATCGGAGTATGGAATATTCCCCTAGGACCATTAAATGAGCTAAACTTTTCTGATAGTCTTCTGAAGCCACTAGTTATGTACAAAAAAGCTAATTGAGGGGAAGGACTATAATTGCTCAGCAGGTGGAATTGGCAGCTCTATAGAGCTGGCTCCGTTCCTGTAACACACTGCACTGTATTTCATAATAAAGATGTGTCTCTTTTATTAGCATAACTTGCTCTTTGATTTGTTTCAGTTTTTATGTTGTTTAGACAAACAGATTTGGACAGTTAAAATCCCACTTAGGGTTGATGCATTGTATCTGCTTGACACACAATAACATTGATTTATAAGAGGCGATGAATCTCTAATTAGATTTTGGCAGGGTTGTTGCAGGCAGAAAAGTTCCTGGAAGTCCTCGTTTGGAAGATGTAATGAAGATCGTCTTTTAATTAACCAATTCCCTTCCCAAAGGCTGTAACCAAAACACACTTTTGTTTTTGACCTATGGCACATCTGCCTTCTGAAATGCATTCTTCCATAGGATGATTTATATGGCAAGCTTTAAAAGCAATCTTTAGGATTTGCTCCCACCATATATGCTCCATTTTTTGGAAAGATACTGGATCTCAGCCGCAGAACAATTTCTTTAGTTAATAAAAATATAAAGGTAGCCCTCGACATACCAACATACCCCTAACAGTCATTTAGTGACTGTTCAAAGTTACAAGGGCACTGAAAAGAGTGATTTATGACCATTTTTCACAGTTACGACCTTGGCAGCATCCCCATGGTCAAAATTCTGATGCTTGGCAACTGACTCATATTTATGACGGTTGCAGTGTCCTGGGGTCATGTGATCCCCTTTTGAAAACTTCTGACCAGCAAAATCAATGGGGAAGCAAGATTCACTTAACAACCATGTTACTCATTTAACAACTGCAATTTTTTTTTTTTTAATTTTAAGCATAGCTTTCAGTTGAAATAAAGTAAGTTTATGATTACGCTATAAATTTTAAGTTACATCTTCAGGTTTTTTGGATTGCCTTATATACAAGTGAAATGAAGGAGATAATTAAAAAGTAAAAAACAAAAACAAAAACACCTCAGCCCAGTGTAAAGTGAAACAGTCATAGATTTAATTTAGCTCAAAAATATTGATCTATTTTTCAAATATATACCAAGGAGATAACTGGAACGTAGCCAATAAAAAGTAATTGCATTGAGTATACTTCTTTTGGCCAACAGGCAACTTAATGGCTCTATCATAAGTTTTTTCAACTTGGTGTCCTGCAGCTCAAAATATCGAAGTCAGCCTGGGTTGATTAGATTAAAGGGCACAATCCGGCTGCAAAAATAGAAATGGCCACAAGATGACAGCAAAGAAATGCAGAACATTTGAACTCTTTGCTGGCACCCTAATCACGATAACTTTCTGCAGGCCAGATGATGTAGCTCTACCAAAAAAATTTGGATGGTTCCTATCAGATCTAGATTTAAGATAAGTGAGATGATGTATGGAAGGAATGAAGGTCCAAAGTACCTCCTTTGGTCTTGGTCTTTTAGAAATTACCTCCATTCCAGGAAACTCTAACACTACCTTATGTTAAGACCTTCAGGATCAAAACGTTGAGTAAGTTACAAACTACAAACATAAAATCTTCTAGTTAAGCTCAGCTCCTGATCAGTTCTTATATAGTTATGTAATACAGCTTCCTTGGAAGCAACATGGAATATTTATAAACTTCCCAGCCTGGCCTACAACTTACACCAGGAATTGCCTGGTGCTTTTCTGTCTAAATACGACATCAATCATCCTTAAAAACCCAGCTGGTGTTCACCAACAACTTGCACGTTAGGCTAAGAGATTGCTTTTCCTCTGAGAATGCAGCTTGGCAAGCCCAACTCAAGAAAATTAGGGTGGTTAAAAACAAGATTATTATTATTTATTATTAAATTTATTATTAAGATGGCACACCCTGTCCATTCCATAAAGAAGACTTGACCGATTCTGGAGGTAATGTGCTTTCAGAGGGAGGACATCTGACATCACCCATGGATTCTAATCAGAGGTGGGTTCCTCCCGGTTCGGACCGGTTCGCCCGAACCGGTAGCAACCTGCTGGTGATGTCACAGTGATGTCACGGATCCGGTTTGGTCGGTGCCGGTCCGTGGGCACCGCCATCTTTTTTTTTTTTTAAAAAATTGAATTTATTTTTGATTTTTTTAAAAAAAAATTCCGGTTTTTTTTTCTTCTGCACATGCACAGAAGCTGAGCTCCTGGCACTGTGCATGAGTTGCCATCTTGTTTTTGGCTTTTTTTTTTTTGGAATTTGTTTCGGATTTTTCAGCATTGCGCATGCGCGCGAAGTGCGCGCTTGCCCACAAGGCGCGGCCATGCGGCATGGGAGGAAGCGAACCAGCAGCGAGGTAAGTTAGAACCCACCCCTGATTCTAATCTAAACAATATTTACAAAGAGAGAAGGGAACATGTTTATGCTCAGCTATGCAGGTTGGTTATTCTTGAGGCTCACTAGAGGGTTGATGCTTTCCAGGATGGTTTGTTTGTGTGTTTACCAGATATTTAACAGATTAACAGATTTAACAGAGTTGGAAGGGACCTTGTAGGTCATCTAGTCCAACCCCCCACCCCGCCTAAGCAGGAGACCCTACACCATTTCTGACAGGTGGCAGTCTGGTGTCTTCTTGAAAGCTTCCAAGGATGAAGCTCCCACAACTCCTGAAGGCAACTTCTGTCCCATTGTTCAATTGCTCTCACTGTCAGAAAATTTCTCCTTATTTCCAGGTTGAATCTCTCCTTTTTCAGTTTTCATCCATTATTCCTTGTCTGGCCTTTGGGTGCTTTGGAAAACAGCTTGACCCCTTCCTCTCTGGGGCAGCCCCTCAAATATTGGAAGACTGCTCTCATGTCTCCCCTGGTCCTTCTCTTCACTAGACTAGCCATGCCCGGTTCCTGCAACTGTTCATCGTATGTTTTAGCCTTCAGTCCCCTAATCATCTTGGTTGCTCTTCTCTTGCACTCTTTGTCTGCTGCCTGACTCCCAATCACTCCGGGTAGCTCACACAACTAAACCAAGGAAAGTACAGGAAGTCCTTGGCTTACAACAATTCACTTAGCAACTGTTAAGAGGTTATGATACTGAGGAAAGTGAATTACAATTGGTCCGCATATTTACGATCGCAGCATTCCCATTGTGCTGGCTTATCAAGGGTTTAGCCTAGAATTAAGAACTGTCTCTTTAAGACATAGCATTCTGGGGAATGTAGTCCATGCCATGTAGTCCATGCCATGTGATCATAACTGTGTACTCTTATTGGTCATTGAAGTATGCCTGGGGGGTGGGAGTAATTGAAGTACACTATCCCAAAGGAAGTCATTTTCAAGCTATATACCGGGAAAGCATGCCTGAAGAAGGAGATGGGAAGCGTTAATCCTTTTTTACAATATTCGTGATGGTTCCAGATTATGACTGTAGATTCAGAAGAACTTCTACATAACCGTGAGTGATGTCAGAGGATGCCTGAAGAATAAAATATAATCTGATTGAATGTACCATTGCGTTGTGTTAAACTGCCTGATGATAGCACAACCAATCTAAGCTTGATTCAGAACACCCATGGTCACGTGATCAAAATTTGGGCACTTGGCAACCGACATAGAGTTGCAGCACCCCGAGTCCCGTGATTGCCATTTGTAACCTTCCCAGACGAGCAAAGTCAATGAGAGAAGCTTGATTCACTTTACGACCATGCAATTCACTTAACAACTGCAATGATTCACTTAACCAACTGTGGCAAAAAAGATAGTAAAATTGGGTGTAACTCAACAATCACCTTGCTTAGCAATGAAAATTCATTCATAAGCTGAAGATCACTGATGCAATACTAACCAAATTCAAAATAACAGTAATGAAAAGAATAGGTAAAGATTGTGAGACTGACAAACTGAACAAGGATGAAACAAAAGGTCTTCACTGTCTTTCACCAAAGGCTGGGTTTTCCTAAGGCCCTTCTGCACAACAGTACGTGGGGGGCCAATAAACCTTACCCCTTCATTTATGATTTTTGAGATTATTTGTGAGTGTGAAGAAGTAGGACTGTACACTTTTTTCAACACTCAGGGTCTAAGCATATGCGTGAGGTATTTGGGGCTACAGCAAAAAAGTGGGTACATCAAAGATAGCCAGAGATTATGTGTCCACTGATATGGAATCTGATTCCTGGAATTTCCATCTCAGCCTGCAGTTTAAAAACATCATGAAATTAATCTTTGAGTGCACTTTTTCTTCAAGCGTCTATTCCTAAATGATTTAAAATACATATTTTTAATGCACTTTCCCCCCCCTTTTGGGGCGGTCAGCAGCAGCATAAAATTCAATAAGGCAAAATCTAAAAGATAACCCACTTTCTCTGCCTCATATTTGCAAATTATTCAAGCATTCTGAATACAAACATGTTTCAAGGCTACCAGTGTGTTGCTGCTTGAATCTTACAGAGGCTGAGAGAATTCAGAATAATTTTGGTTATTCTACTTTTGGCCGGAGGAAACTTGCAGAAAATTCAACAGCAATCATATTAGTATAGATCACTACAAACCAAGACATACATTTTTATTATTGCTTAACCCTATACATAATTATGACTGTATACATATCTAAATTTCTCTGACTTTCATTTTTTAACCATTATTTTAACCGCAATTTTTTAACGGATCACCTTGGGGTACTCCATTTTTCCTCACTGTCCTTCTCTTAAGTGTGCAAGAACAGACTGTTGCAAATAAAAAAAAAATACATATGCCCCCAACATAGGCACAGATCATCTTAAAGTGGCTATGTAGTCAGTACATAGCCACTTTAGCAGTTTCAGTTTAATCTGAGTCAACAATCTGGTAGGAATGGAACAATTAACTATTTTGAAAAATGTGGGCCAAATTGCTCTTGAGTAATGTTTGATCTTTGTAATTAGAGTAAGGGAAATCCCCTTTTCTGACAATTAATTTAATTTAATTTAATCTTAATTTATTTATTTGTCAAGCATATATGATTACAAGCAAAGTATAGACAAAGTTTACAGACCTCTTAGGAATGGGGTGAGGTCGATGGTAGATAATCTAAGGTTAAAGTTTTTGGGGTTTGGGGAAGAAACAACTGGGTCAGGTAATGTATTCCAGGCATTGACCACTCTGTTGTTGAAGTCGAATTTTTTGCAATCAAGTTTGGATCGGTTTACATTAAGTTTGTATCTATTGTGAGCTCGTGTATTGTTGTGGTTGAAGCTGAAGTAGTCATTAACAGGTAGGACATTGTGGCAGATAATTTTGTGAGCTACACAGGTCAGATCGAATTACACTTAGGTCAGATTGTGAGTTATGCTGGTTGTTAAAACGAATGGCCGTAAGTTGAAAACTGCCTTTACTGGCAATATGGCAAACAGGTGGCCCAATGCAGTATTACATTTCAGATGTTACTGGATCATCTTTACCAGCGAACACCTTCACTGCTCCAACTGAGGAGTGAAATTTTGACTCTAGATCTTTCCTTGACTTCCTGAGCTATGTTAAGATAAGAGGGGACCAGATTAGATTCTTTCTGTTTGGTTTTCTGAGTCATCTGCTTTGGTGGGCAGTTCAGAAGATGGAAATTTCCTAACAAGATTTCAGGTGCAAGACCTGTAGTACTTTGTCTTCCATTCAGGAAATCTGTCAACAGTTGGAGTAGCTCTCACCCTCATCAGCCACCGTGGGAAACAGGAAGTTGGTCTATATAAGGGTTTGGTTTAACAGAGATAACAGAGCTGAAAGGGACCTTAGAGATCTTGTAGTCCAACCCCCTGCTCAAGCAGGAGACCCTATATCATTTTAGACAAATGGCTGTTCAATCTCTTCTTATAAATCTCCAGCAATGGAACACCCACAACTTCTGGAGGCCATCCAGAAGTTTAATTCAGCTTCAGCTTCATACACACTTACTGTATGTTCTTTAACAACGTGGGCTCCATTGATACAAAGTTCATGTAGTATGCAAGCCAAGGGATAAATACTTTCTGCATGTAATTACTTTAAAAGAAGCTGGGGCAGCTGGCATTTTATATCAAGAGCACCCTGTGGGTGGAACAGCTGTTAGTCTTCTAGAAAGATGCTGCCCTGACTCAATCTTTCTTTCTCCCGGAGTAGCACTGCTACTAACCCTCAATGGAAGCCTAAAAGAACAGATTGGGGAGGGGAGTTGAAGGGGTTGAGTAGACTCAATGCAGCTGCAGATGCTGGTTTTTCTGGATTATACAAAATTAGGTGAAAACATATGAATGAAAGAGACCAATATAAAGGTGCACTGAATATTGCTAAGTTCTGATTTAGGAAGGATCAACTTCTGGTTCAGTCAATGATGAGTTTGGAATTCTTCCCTTTTTTTGTGATACATATTTGATTTGTTCCACCCTAGATTTAGATTACCTGCATTCAGTTCCAGAAGGAGACAACTTCTCCCAATGGGACTTTTTCAGTTGAGGGTCTAAGGAGACATTCTGTCCTTGAAAAATCATTGGAGAAATTTTCCTTCCCATGGAGAAATTCACAGAAATTGCCCAATTGGTTTCATTGCTTACAAATTTGGTGGAGAACTGCATAGTGTCCATGGAATTAATAATGCCATGTTAGCATTAAAATAGTTTTAAGCAACCAATTCTCCATAGCTTTCCCGTTTGAAATATCATTACTGTGTATTCTTTTTCTGATATGCTTCTGGGCTATTAACCACATTGTTCCCTCTTTGTGTTTTTGTCTTTTTAACAAGACCTGGATAAATTTGTCTCATAATTCACTTTATGTGAAAGGAAGTCAGTCTCGCAATTAAATCCTGTGAGAATTAAGATGGTTCTGAATTCTAATTGTCAAGGCTGGACTTACCCAGAGATAGATATTTGAACAAGAACAAGCTGTGCTTAAAAAATTTGACTGAACTCTTCCTGAACATGTACATAGAAGACATCTGTCCCCCAGCATAATTATTGTCTCATTATTATGTGAGCTATTTGCATTGTTGAAGTTCATTGTTGACTCAATCTCTGTGCACTACTGATAGTTTGAGATGATTAACTGGATGGCATGGATGGTGCAATTATTCTTGCTAAGGGAATGGGTTGTGGGACTAATGCTTAAGCTGCTTCCGTGTATACATACAGAGGAATAGGAAAAGCAGAAAACTGAAGCAAGATGATGATGATGATGATGATGATGATGATGATGATGATGATGTCGATATCCATTCAGTTGTGTCTGACTCTTGGTGATTCTATGGGCCAGGTCTCTCCAAGTCTTCAGATCTTGCATTACTTCTTTGAATTGTTCTATGCTTTGACGATGTCCAGCCACTGAGCTCTTTGGCAGCCTGGTTTCCTATTACCGCTAACTCTTCCAAACATAATTGCTTTCTCCAGTGAATTCTCCCTTCATGACATGAAGGAAGCTGCAAGCTATATATTTCAACACACTACCTTTTTAGAACTAGTTTTGGGATTGCAACCCCTCCAGAAGAAATTTTTAAAACTGATGTATCCTTCAAGGAATAGCTGAGAAACAGCTATAGGAGGAATGGCTTACCATGCTTAAGGGAATTTAACTAGTTTAACTTATTTAAAGTTAATTGTTTAACTTTCATACTTCTCCCTGAATAATGTAGTTCTTGATTGTCATTTTAAATCTTGTTTATTGAAAGGTAAATCACTACATTTTCTGTGACTTTTCCACATGTTCATCTATCGGTCCATTCCATTCTATTTTAATACTATTCTGTTTTTTTAAATTAAAAGTATACACATATATAGCCAAGGTATATATTTATCCATTTCTAGCCTGATAGATTGTTAAAACAATGCAAAACTATTATTTCTTACTTTTACCTGTGGCTAGATATTGGATAGCCACTATACAGTATTTTTTTCTTGGAGCTGTCTATATGGTATAGGTATCTTCCAATCACTCTTATCTCTTAGCTTAGAAGAAGATATGGAAACTGGGTGGATTTTAGCTTTAATTTACATGGGAGTAAGAACAAATGAACTTAATGGGCTTGTCTTGTAGACTTGTATTTGTACAGTTTGCTTTGCTTTATTACATTAAAAAACCATATTGATCTTACTAGTTCTTTATCTCAGCCTCTCAAGAACAGAAGTAATGCTAATCAGCTTAATGCTGATATGTGTATAAATCCATACATAATATGAATCAGCACAGTTGGCTTTTGAATTAGCTAAAACCAAGTTTACATTTTGAGTGTGTTTAAACATCAAGGTGTTTCCTTCAAATGGGCTAATCAACAAAGAAGAGAACTTAGTCTTGTCACCATCTTCAACATGATGTTTTTATTGACTTTTGGATCACAGTGAAATGCCAATTCTGTAATAGAAATGTAGGTATCTTAGGCATATTAGCTGACCTTGATTAATATCTTGCCATCCAGTTCTTGAGAGGTCAAACTCTCTTTGGGTTCTTAGCCCATTATATTTGCTACCTGGCCAGGTAACAATCAAGATCATGTGAAGGGTGAAGACCACTTTATAATGTCTTGGTAAGACCACACTTGGAATACTACATCCAGTTTTGATTGCCATCATATAAAAAAAGATGTTAAAAATCTGGAAAGAGTGCAGAGAAGAGCAACAAAGATAATTATGGGGCTGGAGGCTAAAATATATGAAGAACAGTTGCTAGAATTGGGTATGTCTAGTCTAGTGAAAAAAAAAGGATCAGGGGTGACATGATAGCACTGTTCCAACTTTTGAGGGGCTGCCACAAAGAAGAGGGGGTCAACCTATTCTCCCAAAGTACCTGGAGGCAGAACAAGAAGCAATAGATGGAAACTAATCAAGGAGAGAACTAACCTAGAAACAATGAGAAATTTCCTGACAGAAGAATTAATTAGTGAAATGGTTTGCCTCTAGAAGTTAGTGCATCACGAAAGATTTTAAAGAACAGATTAGACAACCATTTATCTGAAATGGTATAGGGTCTCCTGCTTGAGCAAGGGTTTGGACTAGAAGACCTCCAAGGTCCCTTCCAATCTTATCATTCTATGTTCTATATGATTTGTGTTATACTATTACCTACTTTTCCAGATGGAAAAATATGTGCCTTGCTCTAGTTTTGGGTTGCCTTGCTCTAACTTTGTGTGTATTTATGTAAGTGTGAGAGAGAGGGAGTGGGGGACAGTGGCAGTATATTTGCATCTCTCTTAAAATATACTATGTAGAGTAGCTAATTTAATCTGGAAAATTTGAGACCAGAAGAAACAGGGCTAGAATTCCAAAGTAAATTAAGATTTTGAAGTTATCTCAGATTGCAGTAATCCATGAAAACAAGTTATGGAAAATAGCCATTAAAGACAATGTTGCTTGCCTATTGCAATTTCCCACTTTTTCTGTAATTGTATTAATTTGAACAACTTCAAGTGGGAGTGTTAATTATTTTATTAAGCATTGGCAGCATCTCTTTAGATTATACTGGTTTTCCCCTGTAGATGAAGCAGCCCTGCCTTCCCCCCCCCCCCTGGAATAAAGCTGAGGGATGCACATTGTGGTAGTTATTTCTCAATAATACATAGGTTTTAGAAATATTATCCTTTAATGTTTTCAACTGAGCTCCTCCTTTAATAGTTGTGAATGGAATTTGGGGGTTATACCACTCTAAATGTGATGACCTGATTCTTTGGCATTGTAGTACACTAAGCTTTCTCTCTAAAATCTTCCCAAGCAAGATCTTAATAGTCTCTAAAAGTCTCTATCAGAATATAAAATAGAATAGAGCTGGAAGGGACCTCGGAGGTCTTCTAGTCCAGCCCCCTGCTCAAGCAGGAGAACCTATACTATTGCAGAGAAGTGGCTGTCCAGTCTCTTCTTAAAAACCTCCAGTGATGGAGCACCGAGAACTTTTGAAGGCAAGCTGTTCCACTTGGCTATTTGTCCTCACTGTTAGGAAGTTCCTCCTTAATTCCAGGTTGCTTCTCTCTTTGATTAGTTTCCATCCACTGTTTCTTGTCCTGCCCTGAACAGTACTATGTAATACAAAAAAAAAAAAAAGTAATATGAACAGTACTTTCTTAGAACTTATCTACATTTTGGGAGTAGCCTTCTGATTCAGCATCTTTGAAATCAATGAGGCTTAGGATAGTCTTTATAACTAATTGGCTCATTGATTTCCATTACTTCTCATGAGTAACTTTGTTAGAATACCACTCTACAATAAACAGTAAGAATTTTGAAATACAGCAGGAAAAGAAAACAGGGGTATATAACATCTTACACAGTTGCCAGGTTATTTTGTTTTTACATTTAGGATGCATCAAATATTATCATATATTTATTTTGGGGGGGGGGGGAAAAAAGGCAATATTTTAACATCTTACACAGTTGCCAGGTTATTTTGTTTTTACATTTAGGATGCATCAAATATTATGATATATTTATGTTGGGGGGGGGGAAAGAAGGCAATATTTTAATCCTAAAATGAGCAACGATTCTTTGGAATATGCAGCAAAAAGGCAAATTAGCAAAGTATCAAGGCTGACATATGCAGGGATGAGTCCATGCAGGGTACGTAAGATTTGCAACATTCATACTGAGAGAGATTAACACTTCCCCTCACTCTGACCCTCAAACACTTCCAGATAATGACGGGAAATTATGCTCAAACAAATGATTCAAGTCTAACACAGCCACAGAAGGAGATGGATTTTCCTGGCTCTACCACTAATCATTTATAAGATCATCCTCGCCTTTCTACAAAGATGATCTTCTACATATTATGGTTGTCCCGTCCTAGTAAACAATGGTAAGAACCTTCATTTATTTCCCCTGTCCCATACAGGTACCACTTTCTCAGTTGCATGAAAAGAGGTACCAAGAAAGAGAGAGAGAGAGAAAAGAGAAGTTCAAGAAAGGAAGGAAGGAAGAAGGAAAAAGCCCTCTGAAGAATTGGTGCTTAATTACAACTTAATTAGCATAATTATGCATGCTAATAGCATCTCAAATGAATAGCAGTTGTCAGGAGGTTGGGACCATCTGTAAGAATGTTGGATTAATACATCATTTTTTATTTCTAACAACGCTGTAACCCTTTCCCTGAAAGCGATTTTCATTAATCAAGTTCATTTTTATTATATAGAAAATTTGGCATTTTTCATTATGGGCCATTATCTTTTCCCCCATGTAGCCCTAATACAATACTAATGAGAGCCCATGTGGCTACTCCAGACTGACAATGGTAGTACAGGTGTATTATTATAATTGTTACAAACAGCATGTTGAACCTGAGGCCTACTAGACCATTCCTCCCAAGACATTCTGGTTTCTGCTTAGTATTATCCCCAAGGCCTGCGACACTTTCCAGGGCTTTATAAAAAACATACACATTTGTCATCAAAGGTGTTAAAGAGACACAACTATGTTTCTTTGCAAAAAAAAACCTCAATGTCAGGTTCCGGTAATTCGCAGAAAGAAAGCAAAGGACAAAGTCCTGGTTTACAATTGTTTTATCTTCGTCACAAATAACTCCGGCACAAACTGACGATCACCATGTGAAAATAAAGTCAGGGCTAACCGCCCAGTGCCACTTCCACCATTTAAGCCTTTCCCCGGCCCCGCCCAACCACCCACGTGCGCGCCCCACCCCTCACGTGGAAACTATCAGGCCCCAAATGGCTAGGCACACCTGGTGCACAGGCGCACGCCATGCTTCTCAGCTGTTTGGCCGCTTCTCAGCTGTGCGGCTGCAGATTCAGCAGCGGCAACCGGGTCTGGCCGGGTCTGAAATGTCCTCGCCCATCCGGCTGGTGACCTTGTGTGGTTTCATTGATCCGGGCCGTATGGTGCTTGGTGGGTGTGGCGCGGCCACGCGGCTCTCCTTGCCCCACCAGAATGTCAGCCCCAGGCCGTCCGTCTCACCAGGGCTGACACTCGGATGCTTTCATCTGCAGCTTCTTATAACCTTCTGTCTCTCATTTGAGATTTTAAATAATTTTGGAGTCACTTACCATGTTTTCTTAAACAGAGAAGATGTGGTGGAAATACCCCAAAATTTTATAATTATTATTATATAATTATATATACTGATTATGAGAAGATGTGGTAGAGTCTCTCTTTGACGTAGATGGGCAGCTTCGAAGTATGAAATATCAATAATTAAAATTGTGTGATGAATACAGAAAGGCAGAATATAATAGCATCTGTGTATTAACTAGGAAGGGCATTGAATATTATTTGAGAGAAATCCGTGCAGTGACAAAATTCCCATCTGTCAATTGCAAAAGTCCACACATACGACGTCGATAAATTGTGACATCCTAAGTTCTTGGGAAAACCTCAATGAGTATGAAAGCCAATACCAGCTAAAAAACTGGCAGCTGTGATTTCACATTGTTGTATGTATAATAATAATACTTTTAGCACCCTCAAACAACATTTGCCTATCACAAGTCCTTGAGAAAGATTCCATAGGTGGATAAAAATGTCAAATCCAGTTTAAACATCTGGCTGACCGTGTGACCCTCCTTAACAATTTGATGCAATGACTTCCGCCAGGCTAGCAGAGAAATGAGTTATGCTGAACAGATGTGTACCATAGCCATTTCAGTTTCAGCCAACCACAGTTACATCAACAACAAAAAAATTGGAAAACACCCTGAAGAAAAGGCTAATACCAGAAATGTGTTTCTTTTTTCTTCTTTTTTATTATTAAACATAAAAATTCAATCTCTATATAAACAGTGTGTTGTCTGAGTACAGTTGTTTTCGAAAAACAGTAATAATAATAATACTCATAATAATAATCACATAATAATAATAATATTTGCTTATCCATTTTAGTAAATCTTCAATGTAGTTAATCATTTCCTTATGCTTCTAACTTCAGTTTCTGCTAGTTAGCCATTGATAAAACAAATCCCAGTTTCTTCTATCTCCTTAATTTTGAATGTTAGTCTATCCATTTCTACACATTCTAATATTTTTTAAATAACATTTTCATCTGTAGGGATCTCTTCATTTTTCCATTGTTGTGCAAACACAATTCTAGCTGCAGTCAACACATGTAAAATTAAATATGTATTCCCTTTATTATATTTTTCTGGTGGAATACCCAACAAAAATATTTCTGGCTTTAGATCTATGTGTTGCTTTACTATTTTTTCCAACCATGTGTGTATTTTTGTCCAATATTTTTTTTGCCTTTGGGCATGTCCACCACATGTGATAGTATGAAACCGGTATCTGATTACATTTCCAACACTTAGCAGACATATCCTTAAACATCTTTGCCAATCTTGCTGGTGGAAAATGCCAGAAATGTGTTTCTTAAGGGGAGAAAAATTGGAGGACAGACTTCTGGTATGAGATGTTGACCTTTACTATGACTAGTGAGGGAATGATTTCCTTTTGTATGGCAAATGCCTTAATCCTCAAATTAGTCTCCATTCAAATCCCTTTGCTTATTGGGTGCTATTACAGTGCTAGTCACGAGTAAGAACATAATTACATCGGGGTCATCTGAGCACTTGAGAAAACTACGTCTTTCCCATCTCTGCCTCAATACATTCCTTCCCAACCAAAGGTTGAATTGAAAGACCAATATGAAAACATCGGTACAGAGACTAACAGCAAAATGCATAGTAACTTAGGAGTCCCAAAGGTGGTTTTTTTTCTTTGAAAATATTCTGCTTCTCATACAAGAAGCAGAATGCAGTATTGCATGCTAACTACCCAGAGCCAAGAGTTCAATCCTGACCAGCTCAAGGTTGACTCATCCTTCCATCCTTCCAAGGTCAGTAAAATGAGGAGCAGATTGTTGGGGGCAATATGCTGACTCTGTAAACCGCTTAGAGCAGCGGTTCTCAACCTGTGGGTTGCGACCCCTTTGGGGGTCGAACGACCCTTTCACATGGGTCGCCTAAGCACGCGCTAGCCCGTCACACCCCCTTTGTCACCTCATCGTGTGCGGGGAGGGGTGGGGGTCACGGCAGCGGGGCAGGGGTCGCAGTATTAGGAAGGTTGAGAACCACTGGCTTAGAGAGTGTTATAAAGCACTATGAAGCGGTATATAAATATATAGTAAGGGCTATTGCTATTAGGAGAAAGGGGTTGAACATAGCTTTGTGAGCCAATTACAGTGTACTACTTTCCTTGCATGAAACTTCCTTGCATGAACCTAAGATCTACCAACAGCAATGACCCAGCAACAATGCATATTAAGTCCAGCACTCAGAAAGTGATCCCATCTGATTACTGGGCTTAACTTAATGTTCCAAGAGAGGCCTTCTGCTGACATAGTGAACATATCTTCTATTTCCTTTGAAAACGATGCACAACTATTTGAATGGGTCCCCAGATCAATATGGTAGATGTAGCCATCAATCTGTGATGTCCACACCATTAGAGAGACATAATGTTGGATACAGTTCTATAGAAGGCGTCAAGTCAAACTTTTCCCTAACTGTACAACAATTGCAATTTGCTTCTCGTAACTAATATTCCTTTCCCTTGGCTGAAGTTGGCAACATTAACTGAAGTTATTTTGGAGAATAATGGATAACATGAATAATTCCTGATCCTTCTTGCCATGAAAAAGTTACATGATGTATATAGAGCAACGATGAGCTGATTCATTCCTTTGATCCGTCCTTCATCTTTTGACTTGCTAAAACATGGCCTGGGTTAAACATATAGTTATTTCTTCACAAGTGTTTCCAAAAACTAGATTTGAAAGATGGTCTCTTAGGAAACATCTTTCTCATATATTGAGGGGATGCTTCTTCTGCAATGCCCCCTCAATGTGCTGAAGCATTTTTTGCAGCAATGCATTTATATATATTCCAGCTTGTACCATTTTCAGTGATGGATGGATGAACTAAGACTATGCATGGAAGGCGACACCTTAGGAAAACTATAATTTGTTCTTTCTCACCTATGATGGAATGCCTCTCCTGAAATGCTACCTAACTGTACAATATGTCATCTAAACAAATCTTTTCTACAGGAGCAGATTTAAACAAATGCAATTCAGGGCAATGTTAATTGATTGATTAATTGTCTGCCCAGGATTCATTAAACATTCTATAACTTACTAAGAAACCCAGATTCCCCCCCCCCAATGCAAATTAAAGACAGTTTCTCTCCATGTATTTCAGATGTAGCCACTGGTGTTGGAAGTTTTCGACTGATTCTTAATTTACTTAAAAGAGTTATCTAGACATTTAATTAGCCTATAATGACAAGAGAGATAGTAAGTTAGATTTCTTCCATCAACATACTCATGAATTGCCAGTATTTTAGCAATAAATTGCCAGCTAATAAACTTCTTGTAGCTTGCCTTTATAAATGCCAACATAAAGACTTAAATACTCCTAGTCAAGTTAATTACACATTTAGTGGTTGTGTAATTTTGAATTAATTGCAGACCAAATGGATTTATGGTTCATGTACTTAATAAACCTTGGTAAGTGCCCTTTTAACAATCTATTGGAATTTAGGATGTTGATAGGGGATTTTTGGCTGAAGAAGAACTGAACTTATTCTTGGGTCACAGTACCTTATTCATGATGTGTCTTGGAATGCTAATTTTTTATTGATCATAATGAAGTGAGCATCATCTTACCGTAAAATGTGCAAGTCTGTTTGAGTTTAATTCTAAAAATGTACAATTTTTTTAACCTTACTAGAGCAAGAAGGAAATTTGGTCTACTTCTTTTTATCCAGTTTATAAAAAATCTGCTTCATAGCACTCACTTCTACAAATATACCTTTTGGAAATTTCGCAATGCAGTTTGAATGAATGAATGAACAATGAATAGATATTTAATGGATATTAAGAGAAATATCCATGAACGTGTGTGTGTGTGTGTGTGTGTGTGTGTGTGTGTGTGTGATTCTAAAAATGTACAATTTTTTTAACCTTACTAGAGCAAGAAGGAAATTTGGTCTACTTCTTTTTATCCAGTTTATAAAAAATCTGCTTCATAGCACTCACTTCTACAAATATACCTTTTGGAAATTTCGCAATGCAGTTTGAATGAATGAATGAACAATGAATAGATATTTAATGGATATTAAGAGAAATATCCATGAACGTGTGTGTGTGTGTGTGTGTGTGTGTGTGTGTGTGTGTGTGTAGATAGATAGATAGATAGATAGATAGATAGATAGATAGATAGATAGATAGATAGATAGGTAGGTAGGTAGG
>QLTV01004403.1:2160890-2194462 GCA_003457575.1 Thermophis baileyi
TTCTTTGTTGAACATCCACAAAGTTATAGGAGCAAACTTTGCAAAACGTCCTTGAGAACCTCACACCTGTCTTGAAGTCTCAGATACATTTCAGAGCTCAGATGTAAGGGGGGGGGGAGAAATCGGAGCTCTTACACTATGTATTATTTTCTCTGTCTCTCAGCATACTTACTTGTTGGACACAATAAAGATTAGAATTTTATCTACTCTAAAGAAAGAGCAGTGCTCAGGGGTTGGAAACAAAGCATAAAAAGATTGTGAAAGGTTTGGCTTTTGATTGATTTGTGCTTAATAAAGTTAAACATATTTTAAACCAGTGGTGGGTTTCTACCGGTTCGCCCCGGTTCAAGCGAACCGGTAGCAGCGGTGGCGGGAGGCTCCACCCACTGCCCGGATGTCATCACGGACGTTCTGTGCATGCGCAGAAGCGTCGTGTGTGCTCCCATTCCCGAACCGGTAGCAAAGGTAAGTGAAACCCACCACTGTTTTAAACCCTATTTAGTTGCTATCGTCATTTTCTTGGGACCACCATGGAAGAGGAGGGCGCTGTTTCAGTGTGATTTCATATATAACTTGACCACTAAGAGGCAGTGTATGACTGGTTTGGTCCTTATTGGCATTAATCATTAAACTAGACATACATAATTCCTGCAACCCTTCTTTATATGTTTTAGCCTCTTGTCATCTTTGTTGCAGGGTAAGAGTCACAGCCATGTCCTCTTTGAAGACAAGATAGTTTAGATAGCAATGTTCCTGTGGATTAGTGATCTCAGTTCTGACTGCCAGTCCTAATGTAGCCAAAGTGGCCTAATCCATTGAATTTGGGAATAGAAATGTGAAATATCCATATCCTGCACCAATATTGGAAGTGCAAAATAGGGAAGCTGAGGTTGATGTTCTCATCTGAAGAAGAACATCTCATTGATGGCCAATTTTGCATGGAAATGTCTCCACAAAGTGAAAAATCCATTTCTTTTGCTTGCTAGCAAGGCTCCCTCATGTGGTGAAACAGATGGAAGAACAAACCTTTACTTTATATAATGCTGCTGGCCTTCAACATGTCAAAGACATTTAAAAGAGTGAGTAATCATGGAGAAACGAAGGAGATTTTTAAAAATTATTGCTTTGTTTCCCACTTAAGAGAGGTCCTATCAATTTACCCCCAAACCATTTCCTTTTCCACAAACAATCCCATTGATGACAGAGTCACTTCTTGAGATGGTTCATGGTTTGGCCCTTAAAACAAGACCATCCACATTTGAGAAAAATCCAAGCTCTCTAATCAGCTTCTTTGGCAATTCTTTCTAAGTCAATGAATCTAAGTTAAATGTACTTTAATTAATGAAATGAATGTGACTTTTTCCTCAAGCCCATCTTCTCCCTCCTCAGCAATTGCCTTGTGGGAAAGGTCCTAGAAACTTGTTTGTTCTCAGTAATATGCCTCATAATTGTATGCGTGATGATTTATAGATCTTGTTAGCCACTTTAGGAGATTTTATCCTGAAAAGTAGGATAACTGAAATGAACATATTCCCCAGTCTGTCGCATTGAAGATTATACTTTAGGATAGATTTATCATACCAGGAGATTGGATGAGAACCAATGGGTTGAAACTATTTCCTTGTATGTCCAACCCTTTTATTCTATGTTCTATGTACTCAGTAGCAGGTTGGATAAAAGAATCGCAAATGTCCTTTCCTAGTCCATGATTCTAAATTATTCATTCTTAAATCCCAATGTATGCTCCCTCTCTCTTTCTCTCTCTCCCTGATAGGCTGAAAGGATCCTGAAAGAATTAATTGTTTAATCAGCTGTCCCTATCTCTTATTGCTCCCTATAGAATTGGTATTACTTCATTAAAGCTTTGTTAGCTGTTCTGATGTTCCACTTTGATATAAAGATCAGGTAAAAGCCAGCAAAGCAAGGGAGGAGTCAGGGATGGATGAGAAAAAGTGAAGGTGTGAGAGATACAAATGAATATTATTGTTTATTTGCTGCATTTGAACCTTGCCTTCTGAGATAGTCAGAAAGGCTCGACATAGGGCTCCTTTCCCTAATTTGATCACAGCAACAACCCTTTATGCAGGGGTGGGCTTCAAAAATTTTATCAAGGGGTTCTCTGACTGGTTGCTGGGTGGGCGTGGCCAAGTCGGCCTCCTGCACCACAGTGGGGGGGGGGCGTTTTTGCCATCCCTGGGCTCCGGAGTCTTTCCTCGAGCCTCCAGGACGGTGAAAATGGCTTCCCCAGGCTCCAGAGGTCCTCTGGAGGCCATTTCCAGCCTTCCCAAACTTCCGGTAGGCCCGTTTTTTGCCCTCCCTGAGCCTCCATGCACACCCTGCACTTACCTGCATCCAAAACAGGCCGCGTGGGGACTCCTGGGAAGGGTGGGGCGGGGTGGGTGGGGCCAGCCAGGAGTGGGATTTGGGGGTTCTCCGAACTTCACAGAATCTTAGCTAGAGATTCTCCTGAACCCCTGCGAACCCCCAGCAGCCCACCCCTGCCTTTATGGGATCTAAGTGAAAGAAAAGGAATGGCTAAAAGACACTCACCAATCTTCGTTATTCATTTGGGACTGAATCTATCCTTGATCCCTGGTCATTATGTTACTTGGTATGCATTATTGCCTGTTGACTATGCTTACAGCATAGGGCAGCATTTTTCAACCTAAGCTACTTTAAAATGAGTGGATTTTAACTACCAGATTTCTCTCGCCACCCATCATCTCCTTTTAACGACCCCATAATCCCTTGCAGGGTGGAGTCTGGGCAACTGAATGGAGCTAGCAGAGTGTTTAATGGCCGGATGCCCTTCCTGTCACCAATGTGGAGTTTTGTTCAGCAGATATATTCTCATTGTGCCCAGAGAGAGAAACATCTGCCTCTACCTAGGATCGAACTCACAGCCTCCTGATTGTGAGGTGAAAGCTCCACCTCTAGGCCACCGTATCACTTCTCTAGCCACCCATGTAGGAAATTCTAGGAGTTGAAGTCTACCAATCTTAAAGTTGCCAAGGTTGAGTAACACGGGTGTAGGTTAAGGAACCCTATCATGGACGGGAGGCAACTTTCTGATTCTTTGCAATTCTGGAAATGCTATCAGTGGTCTACATGGACAACAATTCCCATATAAACTACAAAATAAATAAACAAACCGTAGGCATGGGCAGGCTAGAATTCAAGACTGTGTTCAATATTTTGGAGACTGTTGTGCTACATTTGCCTTATTAACCCATCAACCCAGTTTTGCCTTCAAAGTGGCATGGAGTAGGTAGGTGAAAGAATAATCAATATGAAATGGGATAATCTCCTGTCTTTTTAGAACAGCCCCATGTGGCTGGAAAAATCAGTGAAGCTGTGTCTGTCATCACTGCTGTAAAAAATACCTGGTTCACGTGTTTTTTTCCCCCCATAGATTTAGCTGGCTAAATCTTCCTAAGCCATAGAAAGCTTTTAAGACAATTATACTGTAGTGTCCTCTTTCTGTAAGAGATGCTGCTGTAATCTCACTCAACAGCAAAGGTGGAAGAGGCTTGTTAATTAATCTCCACTGTTTGCTTTTCATCCACATATTTAGGATGAAGTTCGTATTATTCCTCAGTTTTCTACCTTCTTCTTAAACTTTGTAGAAGGTTCTTTTGGAACTAGAGCAAAGATGTTTCAGAATAATAGAATAACAGAATTGGAAGAGACCTTGGAGGTCTTCTAGTCCAAGCAGGAGACCCTATACCATTCCAAACAAGTGGCTCTACTTAAAAACCTTTAGTGATGGAGCACCCACAACTTCTGAAGGCAAGCCATTCCACTGATTAATTATTCTCACTGTCAGGAAATTTCTCCTTAGGTCTAGTCTAGGTTAGTTCTCTCCTTGATTGGTTTCCATCCATTGCTTTTTTCCCTATCTCCAGGTGCTTTGGAGAATAGGTTGAGCCCATCCAGAGGTGGGTATTCAGCCGGTTCGGACCGGTTCGGGGGAACCGGTAGTAGCGACCTGTGGGTGGGCCCGCCCCCGCCCCCCCACATTCCCGTCCTATATCTCTGTTTTTTCACACCACACACATGCATGGACGGTGCGCGGGAGCGAATTGCCGTGTTGTTTGACGTTGCACGCATGCACAGACGTTGCACGCATGCTGGGCGAACCGGTTGTTACAGTATGTGAAGGCCACCTCTGAGCCCATCTTCTTTGTGGCAGCCCCTCAGAGACTGCAACACTGCTATCATGTCACCCTAGCTCATTAACTAGACGTACCAAATTCCTGAAACCATTCTTCATATGTTTTAGTCTCCAGTCCTCTAATCAAGATTGCTCTTTGGAGAGCAGAACTTTCTTATTATTCATTCTCTGAAGGAAAGTGGAGGAGAAAAAGGGCTCCTAGCACTAGGACATGTGTATATGTGTGGGGTGCGGGCTGCCACTAACACATGGAGGGAAAAGAAGCATAAATTAATCAAATGTAGAGATGGCCCCCTGCTACTCTGCTAGGGAGCCATTTTTCCACTTTATTGTAGCATTATCCAGATTTTCACTTTTCATTCCAAGTTTTCCAGTTTCAGATTCCTGCATTCTGAGGTTTTATTTTGCAATTTCAGTGCCAAGGTAGTTGGATCCCCATTGCTTCCTTGTCAGAAGCTGCTTCATCTGTGCTCTTACAGCAAATCAGTGGCAATAAAAGAACCAGAATGAAGCCTGAAAAGAGAAACTGTGATATTTGATGGGAAGCATTGCCCTGGCTGTGAAGCTGGCTAAATTTTAACAGTATATGTGGGATTATGTCATGGTTCAAATTCTTGGTATTTGGTTTTGCATAGGGTTTTTAGGCATCCCAAGTTTCTTTCTGGATTCCTGATTATGGTTTGGCTTGCATAAAATAAGGCAGCCATAGTGATTCACACTGCTATATAAATAGGATCTAACCATACATTGCATAAAAGATATGTAATCTGAGAGTACTGTTATGGTACCTATGGGCATTGCAATGCTTCCTCTTTTTTCTTCTATTACCCTAATGTTTTTAATAAGTTTATAATTCTGAGGACACTTGAATGCCAAACCAAGTGTTATTTTTAAATTTAGACCCTTCTCTTCATTTAGTTTGCCGCCTATCAGACTAGCTGTGGTCAGAAAGTACTTTCGCTCCCTACCACACTGCTTTTCCACCCATCATGTTGCATCTCTATTTATTGTCCTTTCTTTATAAGCTGATAATCCATATTTAGCATCCAGTGAGAGGTTAAGGTCGGGAAAGAGGGTGATATAATATCCTGTCTTCATGTCTGAGTAGATTTGTCTGTGCCTGTGGCTTTTTTGGTTTGGAGCATCTGCAAATTTGCCATTAATGGCACAACATGTCTTTGTTTTATGGATTTCATGACATCCAGTTTTATGAATGTCAATTTTGTAGGCTTTTTAAAAAGCAAAGTGTGGGAAGTGGGCAATTGTTGGCTATCTGGTTCCAAACTGTTGTTAGATATCTTCTCGAAGTAGTGTCATGGGGCTTTATGCTGTCATGTTTAATTCTGATCTAATGATTGTAATAAATGTGCAAAATGAATGAATGAGGATGTCTTTGAAGCCCACTAAGTTGCCCTTATGGACATGCAAGTTTGCATGCATTCCTCAAACGCTTACAGTGGTAGTTTGGTTGAGTAATTAATAAATATATGTATTTCATATTCAAAAAAGAGGAAGAAACACCTACCTAGTCACCATGACTAACCTCTTGAAGCTAAGCAAGGTCAAACTTAGCAAACAATAGGATGGGTTAGTCCAGAAATTCTCAAGGCAATAGGCTAGAGTATAAAAAAGAGGAGGAGGAAGAGGAAGAAGAGGAGGAGGAAGCAATAGAAACCACTTCAGTCAACATAGATTGTACATGAAGTCATCAGAAGTTGAATTTAACTTGAAGGAGGCTGTATCTTTTAGAAAAATGCTACCTTTTTTCTTTCATCAAATGAGGACTAGGGGGAAAAAAACCAGAATGTCAGAACTAGGGCTGGTTCTGCAGGAGTTAAGCTGTTACCGTGTTTTCCCCAAAATAAGACCCTGTCTTATATTTTTTTTGAACCCTGAAATAAGCGCTTGGCCTTATTGCCATGCACTCAAAAGCCCGATTGGGCTTATTATCAGGGGATGTCTTATTTTGGGGGAAACAGGGTAGCAAGATGTTAACTTTGCTGCTGCTACTTGAAAATTCCAGGAAGCGACCATAGCATAAGAACAGAACTTGCTGTTTGGATAGAAAGGATCCCAAATTTGGTCTCTTGTGTTTTTCCCCGAATGCCATCACTCTGCTTAACAACTAATTCCCACAACACTGTCAAATAATTTACTAAGACTGTATTACTATTATTCTTCTCTTCCTTACTAGTATCTATCTCTTCCCACTTATTACTATAACCATGTGCTTGTATCTTTCAATTTATATTGTTTTTACTTGTTTCCTAGTACAATTTCATAGCTTATTAGTAACCTTGACTATCACTAAGTGTTGTATCTTTTTATTTTTGTTGAATGTATTTTATTCTCCTTATGTACACTGAGAGCATATACACCAAAGACAAATTCCTTGTGTGTCCAATCACACTTGGCCAATAAAATAATTCTAATTCTATTCTATTCTATTTTTAGTTAAATCTGGAATAGGAGACCTTTTTGGGTCAGTGAAATTAAGTTGCAAGTACTCTGGCAAAAAATGGCTGCTATTTTGGCTTTTAAATGATGTCATTTAACACTCGTTTAGCAAAGATGTGATTCTTCTTCAACTCTCCCTAACTTTCTTTTTCTTTTCTTGAGCAATTGGGGATATTTTCAATCATCATCTGTTTTCTAAGACTGCCTGCTGAGCTTCTCAGGTGCCAGAGATATATTTGGAAATAAAGTGAAGCCTGGAGACTGGGACTGTAAGAATAGGAAAGGCCTGTCTCATAAGGAAGGGGGCAATTTCTAAAGGACCTAGTCCTCCATTTAGCCTCCCAATAAATAGTGTGCAGGATGTTTGAAGTGCAATCGCTTTTAGCATAAAGCTCCCCATTTCAAGCATGGAACAATCGTCTTGAGCAAGAAGTGGGTTGTGCTAAGGATTTTGGAAAGGTTTCAGGCTCAAAGCACTCAACTTCAGAAGTTTTATAAAGTTATTTGCTTATTATTATTATTTTTTTACTGAAAAATTAAGCATATAGCATATCTCTATTCTTGATCTTCTGGAGAGCCTAAGAGGACATCTGGTGACCTGATAGTTTCACTGAAAGGCGTGCAGTTGCCATTTTTTTTATTTGGTGAGGTAAGAAATCAGTGTGGTGCTGGCTTGTGGATCAGTTGGACAAAGTGAGCTGTGGTCTTTGAAATATGGTATAATAAAATTGTCTTTAATTGAGAAATGAACATTTTTTTCCCCCATCTTAAGGGCTGAATTTATTGTAACAGTGACAGATCTGTGCCCCACGTCCCCAAATGTGTGAGGCCGTGACAAAAAAAGTGGATGGGGTAGAAAACAAGGGGGGGGAAAAATAAAATTGGATTTACGTTGAATGAAAATTAAATTAAAACAGTTGCAAGGGTCATTTCTGATGTATTTAATCTAATTCAGCAGCAACCTTTGGAGAAAATTGTGTGTATGTTTCCCCCAAAATAGACATCCCCTGATAATAAGCCCAATCGGGCTTTTGAGTGCATGGCAATAAGGCCAA
This sequence comes from Thermophis baileyi, assembly GCA_003457575.1. Classification (NCBI taxonomy): domain Eukaryota; kingdom Metazoa; phylum Chordata; class Lepidosauria; order Squamata; family Dipsadidae; genus Thermophis; species Thermophis baileyi. Next base: position 2,168,577 of record QLTV01004403.1, read on the forward strand.
GCGCTTATTTCAGGGTTCAAAAAAATATAAGACAGGGTCTTATTTTCGGGGAAACACGGTATGTGTGTGTCTGTGTCTGTGTGTGTCACAGCCAACAGTTTGGCTGCATGAAAGGCTTTGAGTATGACAAAGATTAGAGGCACCGATTGCTCATTGCAACTCTCGGAGCACAAGATTGAGAAGAAACCGGGGTTGTCCAATGCATGTATAAATCTCTCCCTTTCCTGGTGTCTGTTTCATCTTTTTTTTGCTTCACATGGAAGGAAGGGGGGGGACGGAGAAACCCTCTTGCTTCCATACTTTGTTTTGTGATTTACTGTGTAATAAATGCCCCATAATGCAACCTTGGCACTGTGTCATGTTGCAGAAAAGAATCCATTAGACATGCTCCCAGCACAAGGGGTAGGGAATGAAAATGTTGCTGCACAAAAGCTTTCTTTCCCCTCTGAAATTTCAACTGTCATGTGCAACTGTTACCTTTCCCCGGGATTATCTTGTACAAAGCTAATAGTTTTGGAATGGATGCAGACATTTTAATGCGGCCCTGTGGTTCTAGTTTTATGGAGAGGGAGGGGGGGAGGAAGATCAATTTCCAAGGAAGGCTTCAAAGAAAGGAGAGTGCCCAAAGTTATAAATGGCTCAGTCCCTTAATTCTATCATAATCCTATTTGATAGTTCTCAGTGCTGCTGAATCCTTTTAGGGCGCTTTGATCAAGCCAGAGCTTTCAAACATGATGCCTCCTGTCATCACCACTCCTAAAAATAACACAAATTTCATTTCTGGAACCATCCATTTCCCCCAACAGTGTTTGTTGCAGTGAAAAGAGAACGGCCAACACTTTGGACCCATTCATCAAATCTGGTGCGAGTCGTTGGGAAGGAAAATGGCAAAAATCTGGGACGGGATTATGAGATTAAATTTGTCCTGGGATGTTTTAACACTGGTCATAGCTCCCATTTGGTCATCTAGCAGCTATATTCAGATAAATTTGGTTAATATTTTTATCTTGGCTTGTTCTGCTGTGCTTTGCTGCCTCCCTTTGTTTCATTTATGACTCAGTATATCATGCAAATCTAGAAAATGGGTTGATTCACTAAACAGGCTAAACTAGATGCAAGAATTAAGAATTTGTCAAGCCAATCATTGCTCCTTTGAACTGGAACATTGGCATATAAAGATGTCGAGTAATTTAAAAATCCAGCCGCTCATTGCAATCCATTGGTAACACAGTTATAGCCTTTGCTATTTTTATTTTGAGAAATGTACCTTCATTGACAACTTGCCAATTCATGGGTCAGGAAAATGGCTTGCCAGCTCCTGTAAAGGACCAACTCTCAACGTTCATGGCAAGGAGATATTTAGCTTCATTTATTTCCTGCTCTTGCTTGAGTTTTACAAATCCCATACAAATCCTGATAAATTAAGCCAATCAAATTTAGATCTGAATCTCATCCAAATTTCTACTGCCAAAGGTCAGTTCAGTCGTAAATAACATCAAAGTTACAAGTTGTGGTAGGAAAAAAAATAGTAGCAATCCTCCTCCGGTTTGATCCAGGACAATGCTTTTTCTGATGCATCATTTTAAGCAAATTAAGTTAATCCTTCAGCTGTTCAAAGAAATTGACAATGAATCCCTCTTTGTGGACTCAATCTTGATGTTGTCACTTGAATCTCAAGGAAGACCCATGTAAGCTTTATCCTGTTGCCTGGTTCATATCTTCAGGTGTTGAAACATGGCATGGTGACATCAAATCCAGTTCTCATCACTGAATAAAACATATGCTGTATTAAGTATGATTAAGTATCATTAAGAGTTTAGCTCTCTGTAGAACAAATCAACCCAGAAGGTTTCACTCGAGGCACAAATGTTTATGACCAAGTTATCATATGCTGGATACATTATACACAGATCCAGCTCCCTTAAGAAGTCCATAAAGCTGAAAAAGGTGGAAAGAAGAGAAGGAGAGGAGAGGACAATGTGGATAGGCTCAATTGCAGTGTTGATAGGGGCCCTGAATGGCTAGGTTGAGGACAGATCATCCTATGGAGGTTCTATCTATGTGGTCACTAACATTCCACGTTGACTTGATGGCACTCAATCAACCAATCAAAGAAACAAAATCTCTAGTCCTAGATTATGGACGGACAGCCCATAATTGAATTAGTTGTATGATGCTCCCACTCCCCCCTATTTTGCAAGCTGCAGAATATCCTAAATGGTACAACTGAAATCTGGTGTGCAAATGACAAAAATCAAAGGCCAATTTTCTGTGCTCTTTCAAAAGCAATTTGGAAAAAAAATAAAAACATTAAAATTAAATAGACAATAGATTTGACCTCTCCTTTTCCTTAAATCCCAATCTCCCCTCCTCATACTGCTCCCCAAAAGGCAAACATGTTAACTTTTCATCTCCATGTGTCATGCAATCCTCAAAGGCTGTTAGTTTTAATTTTTCAATCGATGTAGCCCTTTAAAAAATGATTGTCCATCATCACAACTGTAGACTGTGAGGTTTTCTAGACAAAGCTGTAGTCCTACCCTGTTTCTCTAAAAAATAAGACCTAACTGGAAAATAAGCCCTAATGTGTCTTTTGGAGCAAAAATTAATATAAGACCCGGTCTTATTTTTGAGAAAACATGAGTAGTTGTTATATGAGGTGGTATGTTTGATCTTCAGTTTGCCATTGCCAGCAATTTTTATATCTCTTTGGAATAATGGGCAGCCATATAAATACAAGGAATGTCATGTAAGAAAGTGTAATGTATTATCTAGTACGTGAAGGGCAGTCTGTTCGTGTTAAGGGTGAATCTTGGTTCGCCACCTCTCATCTCTTGAGATTCCAGTAGAGCATTTTGTTGGCAGGGATTTTAGGAGCTTGGAAAGCAAGGATGTTTACTGCCGCAGCAACTATCGAACCGTTTATTACAAACAGCTAACACTTTATTCTATTTTTGTGAAGAGGAGGAATGAATGCACATTTTGGCATGGACCTCATGGGACAAGAAAACGTTCTCAGTTACCAGCTGGGAAGAAAACACTGGTTGATTGATTGACAGTTTCAGTACTCAGCCACTAGACTGAAATGGAGAAATCTGATTGGCTGATGGTTCTTTGTGAGCTTTATAAGCTTGTCAAAATATAAATCTGGTCATGTCTGCAGGGTCCCAATGTCTGAAAAGATTGAGAGCAATCAAAAGAGCCCTAAGTAATGCTGTGTGCAATTTATACACTGGATTCAGAAGAACTGGGAGAGGAGAAGCCGATCATCTGGAAGTGTCCTAGATATGTTAAGGCAATCTTCTTCTTGCCAGACATATCCACCCTGCGGTAAAACTAAAGATGCATGATTGTTGCTAGACAAAGGAACAGAATCACTGCCTTTCTAAATCAACTCTCCACTACCCCATCAATACCCCAGCCATGGCATTGAAATGGTTGGGATGACAATTTCAAGAACTTCCAACCAGCATCGTAGTTTTCCCATGTTCTAGAAGATATTTATTTTGGTAGTCCAATGTCTGGATTCATATTCAGGGGTATTAAAAACATGTTGTGTTCCCCCAACAAACTTAATCTCGGTTGATCCAATTTCTCAATTTGATCAGTATGCTGATCCACAAGTGGATTACATGATACCAATTCTCAATGCGCACAGAAGCACACATGAAAGGCGAGTGTCTCCAATTCTCCTATTTAAGCTAGAATTAAACAAAATAAAGCAAAATCAGATAGAAGGCATATTGGAAGACAGGCCAAGAACTAAGGAAATATTCTTGTACCAATGAACAGAGTATCACCTTCACGATGGAGAGTTTCCACCTGGTCCTTCTGTATTAAGCTCTGAATTTTGAATTCTGTTTCCAAGACATTTTATGGCTACTTTTTGTGTTTCTGCCTTGGCTCTTTATACTATTTTTTCCCTATCTATCTGAAATACATTTCACACAATATTCTTTGAGATCCTACGGATAGCAATACAGTAGAGTACAATGAACTAAATAAGAATTTATTTGCCTCCTGATTCCTGACACTTTCTTTGGGAACAATTTAACACAGCATAATTTGGGGGAATTATTGAAAAGGGATTATTCAGTCCACTCTGAAAAGAGGCTGCAACACAGCTGTATTTACCCCTTACCCTTGAAATTTATCTTCTGCTCCTCAATAGGAAAGGCAGTTTCAGTCATTCTTGTAAATGGCGCCTCCTCTCTCTGTTTATCTAAAATCTCTCTTGATAATTTCTGGCCAAGCGTCCTATTTTATTTGGCAGAATTAAGGAAAAAACACCAGTGTGGTTTACTTGTAAGCTTTCAGATGGCAAGTTCTTCTTATAAAATGGATTGGCAAGCAAGTCATGGAAAAGACGTCTGCCTGAAATCTTAGTCCCTATTCAGAATAGATCAGGGGTGGGTTGTGACTTTACCTCGCTTCCGGTTCGCTTCCTCCCGCACTGTGTGGGTGCGCGCGCAGTGCTGAAAATCCAGCTTCTGAGCGTGCGCAGAAGCGAAAAACAAGATGGCGGTGCCTATGGTGCCGCCGAGAGAGCCAGTTCGGGGGCGTGTCCAGCCGGCCATCGCTGCCGGTTCGGTGAGCGAGGGGAAATTCCCGCTACCGGTTCTAAAGAACTGATCCGAATCGGCAGCAACCCACCTCTGGAATAGATAATCCTACAATGAAAAAGAAGGAGACAGTGTGTGGTCTGGTTTTACAGGAATGTATCTAAGAAACCTTATTTGGTATCTACCTGACCCTTAGCGCTACTTGCTTTTTAAAAAGATTCTTGCAACTCTTTTCTTTATATTGTTTTCAAATGAGAAGGTGACATACTGAAAGGCAAAGTGTTAATTGTGGAATCCTTGGTGCTCTCTGAGCTTGATTTCTTGCATGCAGATGTTTCATTATCCAATTAGGTAATATCATCAATGCGCTGCTGATGTTTCCTAGTCAGGTAATGGAACATCTGCAAGCAAACAACCAAGCTCAGAGAGCCTCAAGGACTCCACAGTTCAACCCTGAGCTACAGATATTCCCTTGTATTGAAAGTGCTAATTTCTAGCGCCGTACAGATCTACAGATGTCATAGAATTCTTTTAGAAATGGTGGATGGCTATCACTCAGGAGTTTTGTTTGATGGGATCTCCATCTGCTCTGGAAAATGAAGCTCAAGGGTGATAAAATCCTAAGGCAGCAAGAAACAGACTCAATTCCAAGTAGATATTATGCTTCTGCTTCAAATCAGTTGAGTGTTTTTCTGGCTGAGACAAATGCTTGGACATCTTAGTGACAAATGGTACATAGCTAGCCTTGAGGACTCTAGACTATTTCCCGAATCAAAGGCAACAGGCCTTAAATATCAGCTTCAGGGAAACAAAAGTGAAGGAGGGCAAAGATTTTATTGTCCATATTTGTGAGTGCTGTAAGGAGCCGCGGTGGCGCAGTGGTTAGAGTGCAGTATTGCAGGCTACTTCTGCTGATCACCGGCTGCCAGCAGTTTGGCAGATCGAATCTCACCAGGCTCACTCAGCCTTCCATCCTTCCGAGGTCGGTAAAATGAGGACCCAGATTGTTGGGGGCAATATGCTGACTCTGTAAACCGCTTAGAGAGTGCTGTAAAGCACTGTAAAGCGGTATATAAATCTAAGTGCTATTGCTATTGCTAATATCCTTCTGGGTTCGGTTCCAAGTGGTCCTGTCCTGTCCTGTCCTGTCCTGTCCTGTCCTGTCCTATCCTATCTTATCTTATCCTATCCTTGTCCCTTTCTGAGGTCCTGGGGAAAGGGGGATCACATGCCTCGAAGATGTTGAAGAAGAAGAGAAGAGAAGGGCGTTGCTGATAGTCCCTGAGTTTTTTATACCCTCTGTTGGGCCCCACCTCAGAGTTTCCTGTTCCTGTATAAGAAATGTACTCTGACTGGTGGTCAGACTCCCAGGGGGCGGGGGTCTTAGCTAACTTTGTAGGCTTTTGTCTGTGTCCCAGGCTTGGCTGATGTAATCTTCCCAGGTGCCATTGCTGAGTTTCTGTTTGCTAGATGGGTCTGCCTGAAGGGGTAGATCTTTGTTATGTAGAATAGACAGGTCCAGGCTATTAACAAAGGTGGGGGGGAGATGAGTGAGCTGGGCCATTCCTTGATAGCACATTGACAAAGTGGGGGGGCTACTAGGCGTGAGTCTTTTTTCCTGCCTAAAAGTTTCTCCATTTCTCAGCCAGGGATATTCTATATAATATTCTGCCTTTTTAATATTTCCTAGGATATTTCATTTAGGTGCTAACTTCCTACATGAGCTTCCTTAATGATTGTTTGTTCATACTACATCAGGAAATTTCTCTTTATTTCTATGCCAGTTCTCTCTTTGATTAGTTTCCATCCATTGCTTCTTGTTCTGCCTGTGTCCCATAAATGATGGAATTAGATGGGCCCCGGGCCTTATCCATCTGGGCTCGTCTCATATTCCTGTGCTAGCTTTTGTCCAACAAGTTATTTTGTCCAATAAAATCTGCTTCTTGGCTTCTAAACATTGCAAGGAGTCCCCATTCCCCCTCTGGAGAAGTACATAAAAGCCAGTCTCCTGACTCAGCCACTTACTATCCTCTTTTGAAGCGAACTTGTGGAGCTGTTCCTTCTCCCTGCTGATCAAAGAACTGAGCCGCTTAAGGCGGATCAAGTCACTGTTTGGTGACAGACTTCATTGCTGGAGCCAGCTTGTGCATTTCTTTCATTTATCAAGGGCTTTGGAGGATTTCGGCTTAATTCTTTGGGTCTTAAATGTAAGCACAACCTTCTTACCAGTAATTTTAATTTTAATTACAGAATTAGGCAGCTTTTTATTTTTAACAACAATCGCAATAACTTGGCCTCTGCTTGACATGGGTTTTGTGAGTGTCCATCAAAATGAACTTTGTTCACATTTGTGTGACATTTGGAGGAAAATGCGTGCAATTTCCCACTGATTGCATCTTCCTTCCTTCCTTCCTTCCTTCCTTCCTTCCTTCCTTCCTTCCTTCCTTCCTTCCTTCCTTCCTTCCTTCCTTCCTTCCTTCCTTCCTTCCTTCCTTCTCCCTCTCCTTCCTTCCTTCCTTCCTTCCTCCTTCCTTCCCTCTCCCTCCATCCCTCCCTCTGTTCTCCTTCCTTCCTTCTTCCCTCCCTCCCTCCCTCCCTGCCTCCCTCCCTCCCTCCCTCCCTTTTTCTTGAAATCAATGAGGTTGATTTTCTATAGAGATTAAAGAATATATTAAAGACATGTAAATATTCAAAATTATTTAATACACTATTGCGGGTGAATCATTTTAACCAAACCATCAACTATTAAATGCTTGCACTAGTGTCATCTAGTACAGATAAATAGTAGTCAGTAACTGGAGAATATATTTCATTCAGATTGTGTGGGATAAGTTTTTTTTTAAATAAATCTGTTTTTCTATTCTTGGTCTACAGGTAGATTTGGGAAGAAAATAATTTAATTTTGTGTGTGTGTGTGTGTGGGTGTGTGTGTGTGTGTGTGTGTGTGTGTTGTTTTTGCTATCCCAAGAGCCTAGTGACATTAACACAGTCAATGTTTACATACATTTGCAACATGGTTCTTTGTTTTGCACAGATTGGCATGTTGGCGAGATTGCCTCTTTCCAAAATAATGAGAATACAGAAATCAACCATTACTAACATTTACATATTTTAGCATTGGGAGAACCAGATGGTGAATTTGGTTTTTAAGCAGCCTATTATTAACCTGCTTGGCTTTTATAACAACACAATAACAGTAGTAATATGAATTGAGCATTAGTTTTTAAGATGTAATCACCTTCTGTTTTCTTCCACCTTTTTGGAATATAGAATGTAGAGTCCTAGGACAGAGCATTTTTCTGTTTGTTTGTTTTAATTTTGCGGAAGATTATGCAATTCTACAAGGGTGGTAAATGAAATAAAGGGTAGGTTGGGGAACTCCCAACCTACAGGTATGAAGAATCAGAATCTAGTCAATCTGATTTATTGCTCATGCCTATTCATAAGAATCTAGTCAACTAATGGTCAGTGATAAATTGATGCTAGATGAGAGTTAACAGAATTCAAGAGGGGCTGGACTTAGACCGCTTGTGGGAACATAATGATTTTAGGCTGATTACTCTCTTGACTCCGACCCCAGGCTCTGTCTGTTCTTCTCCTGCACACGGATCCTTAAATAATGAATGCTGCAGAACCTTAATGCATCAATTTCACCCTTTGAACATTGATTTTCCCATTGAAGTTTTGACCTTCCAACTATTGGTGTATGACTCCCAGTGTACTACAAAAAGTCTAATGTGGCCCTCAAACCAATAGTAGTTACCCACTTCTCATTTGGATTATCAGATTAGAAACCTGTTCATATTATTTATACACAACATTTTGTATACTTTAGATGCTCCTATAAATAAAAGGTGAGGATGATGAATGATGGAGCTGTTAAAATGCAAACCATTGGCAGGGATTTAATTCACTTGCAAAATGTAGCAATTACTTGGGGAACAGCTGCTGCTCTAAAAGAGTATGTATGCATGGCTCAATAAGTGGAAATTAAATGTGGAGCAATCCACATCCTTACAAATGTCTTAATCTTTGGCTCCTATGAACCCTTGCAAGCTTTCCAATGGCAAGGAATTATGGAGTTCGTCCTCCAAAATAAGTGAAAAGCATCACTACAAAACCATAGTGGCTGTCTTAGCTGACCCCAGTACCACAGATGCATATGGTGTATCTGATCATTTAATGCTGGAGATCCCATGCCATGATCTGAGATTTATATTGTCATATAAAGTATAGTAGTATCCTTATTATGGTCTCAAACCTGCATTTTATAGAAGTTTTGTAAGAGGTTGCAAGACTCAGATTAAATACATAAGCATTTTCTGGAGTTAATAGAGGTGAATAAAATATTTCAGACTACTAAACACAATGAGATTTATATCTACAGAATTTTACAATGCCTCTGTCTTCTGAGAAGATTAAGATTTTTCTGCTTGGCCCTACCAAAGGTCCATCTAGATAAATAATCTAGATCAGGGGTGTCAAACTCACATTATCACAGCGGTGTCACATGACGTATCAGGACTCTTTTCCCCTTTGCTAAACCAGGTGTGGGCGTGGCCAGTGCGTGACGCATGTGGCCTGCGGGCCGCGAGTTTGACACCCCTGATCTAGATTATCAATTGTTCTCCTAAAATAGTCCACTGGGACTATTAAAGTAGGATGAAAGAACTCTTTGTTGTTGAAAGGGATCATTGTCCTTCTATGATTCATGATTCATCTACTTCAGGGGTGTCAAACAGAAGGCCCGGGGGCCAGATCTGGCCCGTGATGTGCTTGGATCCAGCCCGAGGGGCCGTCCTGGAAAATGTAAGGGGCCGGCCTGTGTGGGTTCGGCCCAGTCTACCCAATGCGAAAAGGAAAAATGGCAGCAGTTTGGGGAATAGCATCAAGCTGGCCATGGCCACCCAGTCAGCCACATCTACCCATTCAGCCACGCCTGCCTGGCCCCCCGAGGTCAACCACAGCCCTGATGCGGCCCTCAATGAAATTGAGTTTGACACCCCTGATCTACCTCTAATCACTAGTATTCATAGCAGAGTACAGCCGAACCTAGATTTTAGTTGATGTTTGATGTCAACCGAACCATCTAAACTAGGCGCGATCTCATATTTCACAGAGTTCTATAAATTAATTGCATATTATAGCATACAGAAGATTTGAAACAGCCACCAGTTTACATGTGGGCTGCTCACAGGACGTACGCTTTATGTGACTGGGTATCTCATCTCCCAGAATCCCATTTGCAGTAGAAATCACTGCTCCTCAAAGAAGACCACCCACTGAGCAACAGCCTCAAGCTCTCTGCATGGATCAAGGGCCACTCTTTTCCTTTTTTCTTTTCCTGAAGCTGGGATTTAATGAAAAGGATTAAGGTGTTTAAATATAGGTTGCATTGCTTAACATTATGCACCCAAGCTTAACAACGGGGAAAAAAATAAATCAAAAGGCATCATTGGAAGGAACATAAGTTTTCTTTTCTTTCTGAGAAACAATGCCAGAAGCTAGAGCCACATGGAACCAAGAATTATAAAGGAAAACATTAGGTGACATGGCTAGAGCCCTCATCATTATTCTTTTCATCCATAGAGCCTCTGGGCGCTGGCTGCCTCTGGTGTATAACCTGGGGGTGAGACCCAGAGGCTATGGAGATAGGGAAAATCCTGATACCATGCGTCTTGGCCCAGACTTTTTTTTTTTAAGTGAAAGTACATTGGTCCCAGAGTTGCATGTATCTCAACTATGAGATCTCCAAGAGAGCAGATATGGCCATCAATGATCTCAAAAGGCTACTACTAAATTGTGCAATGTGTTTCATAGGGACACTTATGCAAAGGAATGATTGGAAAGGGATAGTGTTACCCTGTATCACACTCCGTTCCTTTAGTCCAAGGAAGCAAGAATCATGCAGATTTCAGAAAGGTATCTTTAAGGCTAGTTTGGGATTGATACAAAATATTTTTTTGGGGGGGAAATACAATCGAATTTTCCCCTGCCTCATTTATATTGAGTTAATTAGGGTGCTCTCTCTCTCTCTCTCTTTGAATACCCTGAAACTTTTCTGTTTTGTATTTTCTAAGAGGATATTTACAAAGTCATTTCATTTTACATTTCAAAAATGTTTGTCGACAAGCTACACGTTCCTAAATTTATATGGTGAGGGTTTTGTGCTGGAAACTAGATTGAAAAATTGGGGGCAGGGCAAAATAGGGAAAGCATTTGCATTACTATCTGTATAGTTGAAGGGAAGGGAATGTGGATGAGAACAGTTTGCTTCCAAATGCAGACTAAACAAAACCTTTAAACATCCATATTAGTAAATTATTGGCTTCTTTTCCTTAGGGAGATTCAATGAAAAAATGCTACCTGTTTTGCAATGTGTTTTGTTCTTTCCAAAATCCAGAGTGATAGGAATAAATCTTCATGGTTAACAGTCATGGGAGCCTGTCTCACCTATTTCTCAAACTCAAGGCAGTATTTTAATGTCCAAAAAAATAGCTGCAGGAGTGCATTTTCCAAGGAGTGGCCTTGGTAATAAAAGTAGCAGGTACTATTGACTTCCTTTCTCAATGCTTTCCCATGTTCTAATCAGAGGTGAGTTGCTGCCGGTTTGGACCGGTTCATTAGAACTGGTAGCGGAAATTTACCACTGCTTGCCGAACCGGCAGCAAAGACTGGCGGTCCACGCCCCTGAACCAGTTCTCCGGTCGCCACGGCTTGAAAAATAATCCTCTGCGCATGCGCAAAGGCTTCTGTGCATGCGCAGAGGGTCATTTCTGGGTGTTTTGCACGATGCGATGGGGGCGCGTGCGTGAGCAAAACGTGCATTTCCGTCGCGATCAGAACCGGTAGGGAAGGTAAGTAGAACCCACCCCTGGTTCTAATAGTCCTAATTCATTTATGAGGTTGAAGGAGACTGATCCTAACTCAGAGGCTGTGAAGTGGGAAAATCCATAATCCATGTCTTAATGTTGGTAGGACCGTCTGCTCACCACCAACACCTGATTCTTCAGATATGGAGAAAGCAAGTGACTATGGGACATCGTATTCCTCTGTAGCATGTTCTCACCCTCATCAAAAACATTTGCAATTAACACTGTACCCTGCAAAGTTCATAATTATTTATAAACTTAATACTTATAATGAAATGTCTGCCCTTTGATATCTCTCTGTGTTTTTTAAGCCTGGCTGACCTATATTGCAGAGGTATTATGTATACTAGGTGATGTGTGGGTAGGCTAGGGAATTACCCATGTTTAATGAACACTAAAATTAGAATTTGACTGAAATCCACATAAATGACTCGACAGCAAATCTGAGCTGCCCCTGGGGAGCTGTGGGCAGCTCAAATTTACCCACAGGCAGTTTTTGATAGTTTTTTTTTTAATATTATTATTTTAAATCAGCATAGCTCGCTTTTCCTCTTCTGAATGAGCCTCTGTTTTAGAATATGGGTTTCTACGGCAGAGAGGTTCAAGATTTATGTGGGTATTGGAATAGGCTTATGTCTTAAACAATAATCTTGCAAGCCGAAGGGAGAGTTTATATGTGTCTAGTAACTGTGCCAAAGACAATGGGATACAATATAATAATAGTTTGGGGTGGGGTGGGGTGACAAACACTGTGCAAATGTGTATTAGACATTGGCACATATCCTATCTTTCTTCCATCACATAAAAGGGCATTTTCACTGGCATATCTAGACATCCTACCCTCAATGGTGCTGAAAGACAGATCTAATAATACCTCCTAATATTTATGCATATGAATAAGTAAGGCACTTTAACATGAGTCTCTTTCAGTCATTCATGGGGGGCCAAGCTAATCTCATCTTTAATTTTAAATGATCTAGACTTGTCCCCCCCAAAAAAACAATTGCATACTTCCTATTATATTGTGAAACTCCCAGCTAGGCAGGGGTCAAGTGGGGAACTAGCCTTGAATTTTTACACAGCTGCAAGAAGCATAAAAGCCTGACCTCTCCTCCTTTTTTTTTAAAGTTCCATGGAGCCTTATCTAACTGTTTCCAGAGGAAAGCAAGCGGACTGGAGGGATTCTTGTAATATAGGTAGAACACAATAAAATTGCTGACTTCCACATGTGGATCTTGTGCCTGACATAGTCTGCAAAATCTCCAGGAAAATGGCTGAATTCCTTGCAGTACTGATGTTAGTTAGAAGCTATTGAATCCGAGTGTAAACTACACATGCTTAGTTACTGCTTTCAACAGGAGTTTTATGCTTGATGTTTTATATAATAGCAATAGCACTTACAGTAGACTTATACGCCACTCCATAATGCTTTACAGCACTCTCTGGGTGGTTTGCAATGTCAGCGAATTGTCCCCAATAATCTGGATCCTCATTTTACCGACCTTTGAAAGGCGATTGAGCCGGTCAGGATCGAACTGCTGGCTGTGGGCAGAGTTAACCTGCAATATTGCATTCTAACCACTAACCGTAGTACATATGGGATAATAAATGGGACATTGCGGACTTGGGTGCTCATTCAGTTTAACACTTCTGAAGACACAATTTCCTCAACCTGTTTTGCATACATTCATCCAACTTCATCCCATTCAGGTTCCTTCTGTACTGCAATTCTTTGGAGGAGACTGATTGGAGGCCATGTGCCATGATGGCAGAGCCAAAGTCAAAACTAGGTGGCAGTTCTCTTTCTTTTTTTTCATCTTCGTCCCTGCCCAGGATGCTGAGTTATGATAGATCTCTCCTCATAGATATCTGAACTGATTGGTTGTAGCAACTGTGAAATAACTCTGAGGTCCTTTTCAACCCTATGACTCTACAATTCTGAATTATGGAATGCTTATCTATTCTTCTTAAAAGATTGAGGTCTGAAGTGGTTGCTTTGAGCTAGCTCTTGAACCAGGTTGTCAACAGCATTCCAGAACTAATCCATAAATTCTCAGCTGATGAGAATGCAATCTTCCTTTCTCTTTTCCTCTTCCTTTCCCACTTCTTCCTTCTTTCTTCCTTCATGTCAGCACGCCTGCCTGCCTAAGGATAGTTCCACCCATAGATGGAAGCTCTTTCTTCTTTTTTACTCTCTTGTGAACCTTGAAGTAGAATTTACATAATCAATGAAGTAACCCTGTCACCCAAACATGGAATCTTAAAGAGAATGGGATTATGCAAATGAGTTATTGATATCATAATGATTAATTGGCCTCAGGCCTTGATTAATATGCAATCGTTGTTGTGCTACTTGCATTTGTAATTATTTTAGTGGTGGTAAGGGTATGGGGAATTTGCTTAAGCAACTAAGAGGCACTTAATTGTTACAGGCTAGAGGTAGAGTGTCAGAGATTAAAGAGGGAGGAAGGAAAGGTTTCTTAACCAGTGTCATGTTTACAGTATATGCGCCAGAGGTCAGATAGTTGACAAGAGATGTTCTCCACCCATCAGTTCAAAAGTGGGATGCCAGGCAAGAAAGAGAAAGTAACAGATTGGTGATGAAACTTATTTTTACACAGAGCCTGGACATCTCTCCCAAAACATGTTCATCGTACACTTTGAACTTAGAATGCCTTAGTTTATCTTGACTTGCTATATACATTTGGTCGCCACTATGTAAAAAAGATGTGGAGACTCTAGAAAGAGTGCAGAGAAGAGCAACAAAGATGATTAGGGGACTGGAGGCTAAAACATATGAAGAACGGTTGCAGGAACTGGGTATGTCTAGTTTAATGAAAAGAAGGACTAGGGGAGACATGATAGCAGTGTTCCAATATCTCAGGGGCTGCCACAAAGAAGAGGGAGTCAAACCATTCTCCAAAGCACCTGAGGGCAGGACAAGAAGCAATGGATGGAAACTAATCAAGGAGCGAGGCAACCTAGAACTAAGGAGAAATTTCCTGACAGAACAATTAATCAGTGGAACAACTTGCCTCTAGAAGTTGTGAATGCTCCAACACTGGAAGTTTTTAAGAAGATGTTGGATAACCATTTGTCTGGAGTGGTGTCGGGTTTCCTGCCTAAGCAGGGGGTTGGACTAGAAGACCTCCAAGGTCCCTTCCAACTCTGTTATTCTGCTTTACAACATAGTCCACATGTGAAATGTCTTCAAGCAAAAAACAAACAAACAACCAAAAAACCCAGTTGCCTTTTGAAGAAGAAAAAAGCACTTTTGGGATAACCATGTCCTGGATGACTGAGAATCTCCACAGATACCTACTCTCTTCTTCCCCCATGGGTCAATTTCTTATTGGCTTTGTTTTTCACATGACCCTATGAGTAGCCATCTCTGTATCTTTTTATTCAACTTTTTTTTTTAAGCTGAAGATATGGTTGCATTTTCATTAACATGTAGAAAGGTGTAAATAACTGACATTAATTTACTGGTTTCAGTTTCAGAACAGAACGGAGGGAACAAGTGATTTCTAAGTGTGGACAAAGAGGCTAACTTTCTCTTCAGGATGTTCTGAAAATATCTGTGTCTGGATGAGTTTAATAGAGCAATAAGTAATCTCAATCATTCCCTCTGATGTAAAAGTTTCCCTGCTGTCCCAAAGGAGCTTTTTAAAAAGGCAACTGGACTTTTTTTTCCCTTGAAGACGTTTCACTTCTCATCCAAGAAGCTTCTGAAGAACTGAAGAGAAGCGAAACGTCTTCAAGGAAGAACAAAGTCCAGTTGCCTTTTGAAAAAGCTCTTTTGGGACAACCGTGACCTGGATGACTGAGAATCTCCATAAACGTTATTCCCAGCAAATGCTAGAAAGGGGCTTGCTTTCTCTTTACAGTAATGTTTCCCAAGCGTGGCAACTTTAAGTGGTGTGGACTTCAACCCCAACAAGCCAACTGGGGAATTCTGGGAGTTGAAGTCCATACACCTTAAAATGGTTAAGGTTGAGAAACACTGCTCTGGAGTGTCTCTGGGAAGATGACATAGAATGATGTACAGCTAGTCCTTGACTTACAACAGTCTGTTTAGTGACCAAAGTTACAACGGCACTGAAAAAGGTGACTTATGACCATTTTTCACACTTGCAAAGCATCCCCATGATCACGTGATCAAAATTCAGACATTTGGCAACTGGTTCATATTTATGACAGTTGCAATGTCCTGATGTCATGTGATCCCCTTTTGCGACTTTCTGACCAGCAAAGTCAATGGGGAAACCAAATTCATTTAGCAACCGTGTTAATAACTTAACAACTGCAATGATTCACTTAACAACTGTGGCTAGAAAGGTCGTAAAATGGGGCAACACTCACTTCACAAATGTCTCACTTGACAACATAAATTTTGGACTCAATTGTGGTCGTAAGTCGAGGACTACCAGTATTGGAAAAACAGAGGCCAATGAATAAAGCTAAAGAAAGGAATGCCTGGGTAGTTCTCCCCCACCCCATTGATTCTATCTCTTTCCCACCTTACAATTTCAGGTGTAATTCTGAAAACTTTTAAAATCTCTTCCCTATTCAAACACATGTAATAGCCAAAGGAAGCTTCTGATAGGACAATCAGAAATGAAATATCAATAATCTCTGGAAAAAGGTGGGTACTATGGAATTGGTGTAGGGTTAGGCATTCATGCTCTGGCATTGCTGGCTGGGAATGCTGGAAGTTGTAGTTTAGAGGGCACCCGATATGGGGTGATTGCTGTCTCCTCTTTGTCTTTTCTCTTTTGTTCATGGAAACGGGGGCTTAGGTCCCTGACCTCACCTTTTCACATGGGCGATTCATCAAATAACTGCATGTGCTCTACGTATCATACATGCTGGTTTTATTGCAAAGTGCCATATGGAGTGCAAAATTAAAACTTGGATAGATCTGAGGTTGTAAACACTGCAGGATAAGTAACTGCACTGTAGAAAACGTGCCCAAAGAATTATCAGCAATATCATCAAAGGGAAAAAAATAGAGAGGAATATATATTAGTAGATATTCTATATTTCCCCTCTGTACAATTCAAAGTATTGCTCAATAAGATAAAAACAGGGGCTGAGTCTTAACAAATGGACTTAATGAATCTTCTTTTTTTGGGGGGGGTAATAGAAGTAAGGGCAGTTCCTACAGAAAGCTGTAGAATATCAGTACATGGAGCTGTGTGTTTCTTTTATCCTGTTTGGTGGGTGCCTTGAAATCATGATGTGACTTGTAGACATATTTAGATGAACTCACTATGGTTTATATCCTGGAGGAGAATATAAACAGAACAATTAAGGAGAGGCACTATCACAATGTTTACTTTCTGAAGTATCTTTGATGAATAGAATAGAATAGAGAATAGAATAGAATATTTTTTATTGGCCAAGTGTGATTAGACACACAAGGAATTTGTCTTGGTGCATATGCTCTCAGTGTACATAAAAGAAAAGATATATTTGTCAATAATCATAAGGTACAACACTGATAGTCATAGGGTACAAATAAGCAATCAAATCACATAATTGAGTATAAACAATACACATATAAAATAACTCAGTGTACATAAAAAGACAAGATACATTCGTCAAGATTAAGGGGAGGTATTGAACTACATAATGACAATGGTCTTGAAAACTTCAGTTTTAACCTTTTGTTTACTTTCTTGTCCATCCTAAAATGTTTGCAGTGAAATTATTAGATGCTAATTTGCAGCGATCCACATTCTTTTCTGTGTGTGTGTCGGTGTGTGCCTTTGTATCAGCGATTGCTGGGATATCTCCCTGCAGTTTTCTTGGCCAGGTTTATTTATTTAACAGAATGACAGAATAATGGAGTTGGAAGGGACCTTGGAGGTCTTCTAGTCCAACCCCCTTATTTTGGAAAGATTTTTTTTTTTGCAGTAGTTAGCCCATGTCTTTCTCTTTGAAATGAGAGAGACTGACCCAGGATCACCCAGCTGGCTTTGTGCCTAAGACATGACTAGAATTCACAGCCTCCCAGTTTCTAACCTGTTCCTTATCATACACCAAACTCCTCCAAATTGAAATGCCATCCAAAAATTCACTGGTTGCTTGAAGCTGTCATTGGTTAGGAGAATTAGGTTCCTTCATTGCTATAAACCATAACATGGATTGCTTAAGGTATGGTTTGTAACCTCCAGGATATGAACTTGTACAATGTGGGAATCTAGCTACTGTATTTGACAAAACAGGATGAAACAAATCCTATCTTAGTACAACCCCACCTCCACCTTGTGAGGAAATAATGGGGCAAAGGAACAAATTATGTTGTTTTTCTTGGAAGCAAGGTGGGTTATGAATGTTTCATTTTCTTTCTTCAGTGAAAATAAATCCACAAAGCCCTCACCTATCCAGGATAATTCCTGTGAAGCACACAGTCAGTGTAAAAATGACAGACTATTTTGAAAGCCTGTTTTACATCATGTGCAATCAATTCAACAAAGAACCCTTTAAAATCAACAGCTTGTCTTTGCAGCAGAAACAACCATTAGAAAAACACAGGCTGGCATCTAAAGCCTTCACCTAAGGACCTGGGAGGAATGAATGTGTGTGGTGGGAGACAAGTAAGTCCACATAATTTGAAAGCTGCTCCTATTTCAGAAAGCTCTTCCTTTCAGGTTAAATACATTTCTCTATACAAGATTCAGTGCACCACTGGAAACACATGCACATGTTTGCAACAGTGACAACAGTGTGCATGTAGATGAGGTACACTGAATTAGTTTGAAGTTACCATGAGTTTTGGTTATACATCTCCCCAAGGCTGAAAGTATCTTGCCAGTTCCTCAGAGACTCTTGATTACAATTCTCGCCCCCTCTTCTCTAACTTCCTAGGGCATTCCAATTTATTCTACTTTCATTAGCTCTTAGGTAAGAAACAATTTGCTGTTTTTATATCTTGCCAGGTTAGGTTATAATGTTTGTACAGTAAACTCCACCCTTCAATGAGCTGTAACCACTAATGGTTATGCAATATTTTACCTTTGTGGTCTTTTTCTATGACCATAATCAAGTCTCTTTCTCTTTCTCTTTCTTTCTCATCTCTATCCTCTACCCATCTGTATCTCTATCATCATCGTCATCAGTGGTGGGTTGCTACTGGTTTGGACCAGTTCGCGCGAGCCGGTAGTGATGGCCGGCTTGCCACACCCCCAAACCGGTTCCCCGGTTGCCGCTGCTCGAAAGCGGCTGGCAACGAACCCTCTACACATGTGCAAAGGCTTTTGCGCATGCGCAGAAGGTCAGTACCCAGATGTAATGCGCGTGCGCTTGCTACGCTCACGTGCGCGTGTGAAGCATGCACTTCCGACACGATGCGCGCACTTCCGAACTGGTAGGGAAGGTAAGAGAAACCCACCACTGCTCTGAATGGCAAGAAATCATTCTTTTGGTTTTCAGGAATTGTGGTTCGGAATTTGAGGGCCACAGTTCTCTGTCCTCTATTCATCTCTATCATCTCTGACAGTGAGAACAATAAACCAGTGGAATGGTGTTCCATCACTGGAGGTTTTATAAGAAGAGATTGGACAGCCATTTGTCCTGAATGATATAGGTTCTCCTACTCAATCAGGGGGTTGGACTAGAAGACCTCCAAGTTGCCTTTCAACTTTGTTATTCTGTATCTCTCTTTATCGTCTCTCTTATCTATCTTTATGTCTATCATCTCTATCTCTTCTCTCTCTTTCAATCTTCTCCCGCTCTCTATTTCCCTCCCTCCCTTCCTCTACAATCACCTTGATAGTTCTACTTAGAAAAGAAACTGAGAAGATGTTCCATCCTTGGGATTGTATAGAAAATAGGAACAGTAACCACCTCCTTGGGACAGCCAGGAAATCAGCACATGGCTGGAGCAGTGTTTGCCCCATTAAAAACAAGACACAAACTATACAACACCTTCATCATTAAGGTACCGTATCAGAGGTGGGTTTCAGCAGGTTCTGACCAGTTCTGGAGAACCGGTAGCGGAAATTTTGAGTAGTTCAGAGAACCGGTAAATACCACCTCTGACTGACCCCGTCCCCATCTATTCTCTGCCTCCCGAGTCGCAGCTGATCGGGAGGGAATGGAGATTTTGCAGTATCCTTCCCCTGGAGTGGGGTAGGAATGGAGATTTTACATTATCCTTCCCCTGCCACACCCACCAAGCTACACCCATAAAGCCAACCACGCCCATGAAGCCACGCCCACAGAACCGGTAGTAAAAAAAATTAATCCCACCACTGTACCATATGTGCAAAATCCCATCCATTAAAAACCATAACCAAAATTATATTCAGCTTTGGGGTGGGGGGAGAAACTTGAAGTGTGACTTAGCAAGCAAATGAATATTATTTTCATCCAATTGACCGAATCCAGAGGTCCAGAGTCGTAGGAAGGAGACAGGGCTCTACTTGAGAACCTAGAAGGCCACTATCAAATAAGAGAACATTGAAGCAGGTGGACAATCCTGGAATATGGTAATTTCCTTGGAAATAATAATTAATTACCGTATTTCCCCTTGTCGCAATATTCATTCTTTGAGATGGGGTGATTTAATTTCAAGGAGCTCCTCGGCTGGGGTTGACATTCTTCGCAGCCCTGGCAGGTGTTTTAAAACTCTTCCCCCTGGTGCTATTTTGGCGAAGAAACCTTGCTCTGTAGCTGTGAGTCTGTCTTTTCCTTCCGTTCATCTTCAGATTCTTTGGAGCCCAAGCTGTCAAGGAAGCTAAAGGAAAATGCTGCAAGCCATAGACTGCAATTAGTTTTTCCCCACTTGTCACTTTAGACTCTTAATTTTTCCCCCCTTTCTTTTTCTTTGCTCCTCTGGCTCTTTGTTTGAATGCTGCCATTAAAAAAATAAAAAAAGAGTCCCACTCCCCCCCCTGCCCCAAATTATGCACTTGAGGATCTGCCCAAAGAAGCTGGGGATTTAAACAAAACATTCTTTAAGAGCATTGATTTGCCTTTTGATTTCTTGCTTTTGTTGTTGTTGTTTCTAGTCATCCCCTCTCCACTGAAACATACATTTTAGTTGCTGACTGGTTAGTTAGAAAGCTTGGAGCACTGAATAAATCAGTTCATGTGGCTAAAGTGGGTTCGAGGAATGATGTTGCAAAAGTCCAAATGGGTTATCAATGAATGAGCCTCTTCTACCTGCCTTCACTCTCAAGCATGCTGAGTTACCTATCCCTCCTATCTGTAATCTGTAGATCAGGTGTGTTCCAGTGGTGAAATCCAATTTTTTTTACTACCGATTCTGTGGGCGTGGCTTGGTGGGCGTGGCAGGGAAAGGATACTGCAAAATCTCCATTCCCTCCCCACTCCAGGGGAAGAACACTGCAAAATCCCCATTCCCTCCCCACTCCTGGGGGAAGAATACTGCAAACCCCCCATCCCCCCCCCACTCTAGGGGAAGGATACTGCAAACTCCCCATTCCCGCCCCACTCCTGGGGGAAGGATACTGCAAAATCTCCATTTGCTCCCCACTCTGGGGCCAGCCAGAGGTGGTATTTGCTGGTTCTCCGAACTACCCAAAATTTCCGCTACCGGTTCTCCAGAACCTGTCAGAACCTGTTGGATTTCACCTCTGCTCTTCACTCAATGCGGCCCAGGCATTGTGTGTGTGATGTAACCACAACACCCAACTGGCTTTCATGCTGGATGGTAGTGCTGTGTAAAATATTTTGAATTTTAAATGGCTCAAGGTTGAAACCTTCTGTTGAAAGTTCAAAACATCTTATTAGAAGTGTTCGAAGGTTGTTTTGATTCTTCTGGGAGAGTTTGAAGTTGAAACAGCCCTCTGTTGAGTGCAAAGCATCAAGTAACTCATTCTGAGCTTGAAACACTTTGAATTTGAAATGTTTTGCATGCTTACTGTGAATTCCTTAGTGCAAAAAAAAAAAAAAGTACAGCCTATCACTGCTGGGAAAAAAGCAAAATTTGTGCATGGAGTCAATAGGAAGGGAATTGAACAGTTTATGGTTCTGATTACTATATTTGTTATCACAAATGTGGACAATTTCATCCATTAAAGCTTTACGTGAAAGGAATCAGAGCCAATAGATTAAAGGACTCCTTTATATAACACATGATTTATACTGCAGATTTACAGGAATTAGAATTATACTGCATTACATGGCTCAGGACTTTATATTACTCAAATGGTGCTCTTTTTTTGGACCCAGTGAATGTGATTGTGTCCTGCCAGAAGGATATTTGACTGGGGTCACTGGTTAAATGTAGTAATTATGGGAAAAGGCCAGGGGTGGGTTCTAACTTACCTCGCTGCCGGTTCACTTCCTCCCGCGCCATGTGGCCACGCCGCGTGGGGGAAAAAAAGCTGAAAACAAGATGGCGACACATGCGCAGTGCCGGAAACTCGGCTTCTGCGCATGCGAAGAAGAAAAGAACCCGGAAAAAAAATTCAAAAAAATAAAATAAAATAAAATCCAAAAAAAAAGATGGCGGCGCCCACGGACTGGCACTGACAGAACTGGTTCTGTGACGTCACCATGACGTCACCAGCGGGTCGCTATCGGTTCGGGCGAACTGGTCCGAACCGGTAGGAACCCACCTCTGGAAAAGGCCTGTGAGTTATGTTCATATGAAAAATCACACCTTTTGTTTCATATTTGTTGAATATGAATGACTATTTCTGTTTATTAATTACTCAGGAATACTTTTCAGGTGATGTGATATTGAAAGAATCTGTTTTGGGTTAATTCCAATATGAAGTGACCCATTGCTGGTGACACATCAAATGCCATGGAATTATGCACAACCTATGCTTAATCAGTATTGACCATCATCAATACTGATCGAACAACTCCAAAGTTTACTCAACCAACTCATGTGTTTATTTTTGCGGAACACTCCTAATCTTCATTTGTTCATTGAACCACCAAATGGAGCTGAGTGTTCAATGTGGGTACATGGTTCAGTAACAGGGCCAAGTCCAAAGGGAAAGTCAAACTCACGTGCAGAGATCAAGGAATTTTTTTCAGGTACTTTTTGGCATGCACAGAAATTGCCTGATTAAAACCATCTGATGGAAAAGAGAAAAATATTCCAGCATGGGAGCATGTGGTGGGGAACAAAGTATACCCTGATGGAAGGGAGAGAAGAACGTATAGAAAGAATGAGGTTAGAATAGAGGGATAGAAGAAGACATACTAACTGGGAATTTGGTGACCCTGGTAAATGTTTGGATGGCCACTGTCCTCATGCTGTTGGATTGGCTCATGGTCTGAACT
This sequence comes from Thermophis baileyi, assembly GCA_003457575.1. Lineage (NCBI taxonomy): Eukaryota > Metazoa > Chordata > Lepidosauria > Squamata > Dipsadidae > Thermophis > Thermophis baileyi. The sequence continues at coordinate 2,191,282 of QLTV01004403.1, forward strand.
GGATGATTTAAGGCAGGGGTGTCAAACTCAAGGCCCGGGGGCCGGATTCGGCCCACGGGGTGCTTAGATATGGCCCACGGGGCCGCCCTGGAAACAGCAAAGGACCGGCCCACGGTGCCTCTGCCAGCAAAAATGGCCCTCCCGAGCTCTGTTTTCACTGGCAGAGGGTTGCAGGAGGCCGTCCCAGCTGAAAATGGCGCTCAGGAGCCCGTTTTCGCTGGCAGAGCACTCGGGCCACCTCAGGCATCCCCCAACATGAGTGACGGTATGCTGGCCACACCCACCCTGGCCCCCCAAGGTCAAACACAACCCTGATGTGCCCCTCAATGAAATCGCGTTTGACACCCCCGATTTAAGGAAACTGGTGTCAATAGACTCTGTGGTGTACTCTATCCAGTCTAGTTTTATCATCCTCCCATAGGATGGGATGCGAAGAACTGTGCTTTTCAATTAGATATTAAGTCTCTGACTTTTGATCAGTTTTTCCCAGATTTGTTTTTTCCCCTAAAATATATACTGAAAGGTGAAAGGACTGCTCATGGTAGTGGCGTTTTGGCAACGTTTCTTCTTCCTTGGTTGAATTGGAAAAGGTTTTGGATGATTGATGAAATTAATGGAATGGCAGATGAATTTATTTGGCTTTGGGGTGATTATTGGATTTGTGTCCTGGAAAGTTTATGATAGTGCGAGATTCTCTTTCTGTTTTCCAGTTATAAAAGTGGGTGGCTTGTGATTTGGAGTCTGAATACTATTCATCCTTCTTGAAACTTTCATGTTAGAATTTGGTGGATCCCTTCCCCCTGTAGGAAATTTGGGGGAATGAATTAACAGACACAATCACTAAATATGCATTGGATCATTTGAGGGTGGATTGTAGTGTGCTTTTTGGAGTCAAGTTTAGAAATTGAGTTACACAGGAAAAAGGGAACACCTGGCAGAAAAATAATAATAAAAAAACCATTTAAAAATAATTTGACCGACTGACTGACTGACTAACTGACTAACTAACTAAAATGTACCTATTTAGTCATAACTGTAACCTTTACTTCACCTGAATTAAACTTTTCCACATTGTCACATTATGGCAGAGATGAAGATTCATATTCCTTTGAAGACATGTGAAGGAAATCCAATTTAACAGATTAACAGAGTTGGAAGGGACCTTGCAGGTCATCTAGTCCAACCCCCTGCCCAAGCAGGAGACCCTACATCTGCCTCTACCTAGGATCGAACTCACAACCTCCTGATTATGAGGCAAGAGTTCCAGCTCTAGGACACAGCAGTTGGACTTAATTCTTTCAATTCCATTTCCAAAGAGACAAATAGCTTTTGTTGGGTTCTCTTTCTCTCCCAATATCAAATCATTCTTAATACAAAATCAGCGGTGAATTCTTACTAAGTATTCCCACTACTTACTCTATAGGTCAAAATCCAGTGCATTTTGATTTTGCTGAACCCAGTCTGCTAAATTTTCCAAGCAAGACTGTTTTAAAACGAAATAGATTGTGGCCATGTTGTAGTTCAGTTGTTTCTTACCAAATTCTCTCACACTTATTGAAGGGCATTTTCACATGCATTTTATTTAACACAGAGAACACAATGTAGGTGAGATAAACAAAACATTTGCATGATAAAGAGGAACTGAAAAGCAGTGTGACTCGAGTGTCTGTATGGCAAATGGGAATTTCAGCAGGTATTGCTGTGAATTTTATGCCAACATACATTCAAAAGTCATGCATTATTTACCCCCAATAATTATGAAAAATTTCAGCTTCATAAACTGCTTTACTTGATAGTCTTGTAGTTTAAATGGGCTGAAAGAATTGACTGGTATTTGTTAGAAAACAGCCTTCTTGTTCATGTTTTCATAACTCGAAATAAAATTTTAGAGATAACGTGTTAACATAAACACATATAGACACACAGGCAAACATACATCATGTTCTTCTCTCTTTCCTTTTAATATATAAAGAGAAGAGCCAAGTTTAAGATTCTCGCAGATGTCAGGTTTACCTGGGCTTTAGTAAAATACAATATATTTTTCTATCTCTCACTATGGTGTAGTGTATAATAACTGTTCTATATGGAGAACTAGGCGGCAGGAACTGAGGTGAGGCAGATTGTGAGGAAAAACAACCTTTATTAGTAATGGCCAGGAACAAGGCAACTCCGAACAGCAACAACAACATGTGCCGTCTGACAGCTACTTATATAGGAGCTGTCAGACGGGTGGACCAATGGCGGGGCTGTATTCTCCCGCCGGCCGACTGCACGTGTCTCGACCAATCAGGACGCCCCGCAGTCGGCAAGCCTCTAGGCGGCGGCATAGCCCCGAGGACTTAACAATAACTGTATTGCCTGCAAGAAAAAAATATATCCAAAATCCATAGACCTAATACCCTTTATAGGCCAAATAAATTTTTGTAGACTAAAATTCAGTGTTTGTCAACCTTGTCAGTTTGAAGGTGTGTGGATTTCAACTCCCAGAATTCCCCAGCCAGCCATGGGAGTTCGAATTCTGGGAATTCTGGGAGTTGAAGTCCACACATTTTCAAACTGCCAAGGTTGACAAACACCAATAGATAATCTCTCTGTTCATCAGCACAAGAGCTCTGTTCACTCTTTGAACAGAATGGGACTACATTTAGTGTTATGTTCTAACTGTTTAAACTGTGTTGCATGGTTCCAACCAGGTCCAGCGTTTGAGCGGGAAAAAGCTCAAACGCTATTGGCTGGTCTGTCTGACAGCTCCCTATAAAAGGGCAAGCTGTCAGACTGCTCTTTGCTGGTTGCTGATACAAGAGCTGAAATAAAGAGCTGCTTTGGAAGTCTGTCTCCTGTCATCTCTACCCACTATCTAACAGTGGCGACGAGGGCTTGGGCCAGGAGAACTGTGACTAGCTTCTTCAGCACTTTCAACCAGCCAGGCAGACATCTTCCTGCCTCCTTCCAAACGCTATTGGCTGGTCTGTCTGACAGCTCCCTATAAAAGGGCAAGCTGTCAGACTGCTCTTTGCTGGTTGCTGATACAAGAGCTGAAATAAAGAGCTGCTTTGGAAGTCTGTCTCCTGTCATCTCTACCCACTATCTAACAGTGGCGACGAGGGCTTGGGCCAGGAGAACTGTGACTAGCTTCTTCAGCACTTTCAACCAGCCAGGCAGACATCTTCCTGCCTCCTTC
>QLTV01004403.1:2204060-2220024 GCA_003457575.1 Thermophis baileyi
GAGGCCACACCCAGTACCTTCCAGGAGCTTCCATGCTCGAGCCCCGGAGCGGCAGCAGACCTGTCTGCACAGGCCGCTGCCTCACCACCAACTGAATTGCGCAGGTCTAGTAGGGCTCCAAAACGCCCCGCCTACCTGCGTGATTACGTATGCTGGACAGCTCCATCCAGGAGGGGAGGGGTGTTATGTTCTAACTGTTTAAACTGTGTGACCTGTCCGCACAGGCCGCTGCCTCACCACCAACTGAATTGCGCAGGTCTAGTAGGGCTCCAAAACGCCCCGCCTACCTGCGTGATTACGTATGCTGGACAGCTCCATCCAGGAGGGGAGGGGTGTTATGTTCTAACTGTTTAAACTGTGTTGCATGGTTCCAACCAGGTCCAGCGTTTGAGCGGGAAAAAGCTCAAACGCTATTGGCTGGTCTGTCTGACAGCTCCCTATAAAAGGGCAAGCTGTCAGACTGCTCTTTGCTGGTTGCTGATACAAGAGCTGAAATAAAGAGCTGCTTTGGAAGTCTGTCTCCTGTCATCTCTACCCACTATCTAACATTTAGGGGGTGGGGGGCAGAGGATCTGGCAAAAGAAAGGGATGGATCTAATCAAGGCTGGAAAAAAAAATCCAGAAAAAATTCCCCGTGCATTTCTTTAGGAAATGTAGTTAAGCAGCAGCTACGAAAGTTGGCAACTGCTCCATTTAAAGCTTCCACCATCTTGGTCCTGTGACCCACATCTAGAATAAATTTTATATCAATTCCATCTGTATTCTTCCTTGGAGGTTTTTACCTGTCAAGTAGACCTCTTGTTGCAAATGTGTGTGCAACTCTTTCCTATGTTTTAAATATGAGTTGGCCAGTCAAAGGAATTGGCATCTTTTTTCCATCCTGCCCACATTAAGGGCAACTGATGCACTAAGTTATGTATATAGTATGTATGTATGTATGTATGTATGTATGTATGTATGTATGTATGTATTTACACATTTATGTATTTATGTACGTAAGCCTTTGAGTCAATTTTGACTCCTGGAGAGTGCCTGGAGAAATCCCTGAAGTTTTCTTGGCAAGATTTTGGAAATGGTTAGCTGTTGCCTCCTTCCTAGGGTTGAGAGAGTCTGGCTGGCCCATGGTAACCCAACTGGTTTTGTACCTAAGGCAGAACTAGAACTCACAGTCTCCCAGTTTCTAGCCTGATGCCCTAACCACTGCACCAGTAGTGGGTTCTAAAACCCATTGATACCAGTTCGCGTGTGCGCTTGCGCTCACACACAATGCTTCTGCACATGCACAGAAGTGTCCTGGGCAGGTGGGTGGAGCCTCCCGCTGCTACCGCTACCGGTTCTAAGAACCGGGCCGAACCAGGAACAACCCACCGCTGCACTGCACCAAAGTTGAACAAATATGCTTGGAAGCTGTGAGGTCAGGGTGGAAATTAAGGCAGATGCTTTTCTTGTAGAGTCCATCCTGGCTTAAAAGAAACTCGAGAAAACATTTATCATGATTCAAATAAAGGGCACCTGTTCATCAATGCAAAATAGCAACAACACATACCAAGACTTTGACTGTCTCAGCAGGAACTGGTTGGTTCCCCCACTCATCTCTTCACACAAATGATATTTCTGAACAAATGCACTTGGATTGCTTGAGACAAAGGATGGACACTGGTGCATCCTGTCAGCTAAAATTCCAGAGTGAAAAGGCGACATCTCAAATCGGTCTTTGACGGTTGCGTAGAGTGGCTGTTGTTTTTAGAATCCGGAACTTAAAACAGTGGAGCAAATGACATATGATGAGGTAGCTGGATCCCTTAATCTCAGCCTCTAGGTAGTCCACCGCTCTCTCTGAGTAAGGGAAGAAATGGAGGCTGGCTTGGGTGAGGAGAAACAATGCCTATTATATTTCACATCCGCATTGCTGTCGTTAGGTAGTTGAAACAATTTCAAACAGATGAACTCCCCTTTGAGATGAGAAGCTGCCTTGGCAGCCAAATCTAGGCCTTGTTTTGATTGATAAACCCTCGGTGACAAGGGGAGGTAAAAAGCAGCTTTGCACGAGCCCATGTTTTGCTCATAGAAATAGGAAATTAACTGGCAAAGTTGTCAAAGATAATTAACTCTTGGGCTTGCTGTGTCTATTCAGGCTGACGTCCCGAAACTATGCGCATGTCAATGGTTTGACAGTATTTGGTGTTGATCAGATAAACAGTTTTCCAGATGCCTGATTGTTTTGCGTTTTGCCTTCTTTCTGCTTTTTAAGGAAAGGAAAATGAAAAAGATATAAGCTTGGATGCTTTTAAAAAAAATCATTACATATTCCCTTTAGCTACAGGAGCATGAATCAAACAGCAATAGTGCACTTTAATGTGAAAGTTTCAGGGATCAAGAGAGAAAGTCGAAGGCTGTGCTTTAGAACAACGCATTTGCCCTCCTGTTGTTGTTCCCTTCTGCCCCTTAATTTGGAAGGGGTGGGGGACAGAATATAAATGATAAAAATGCGAGGTGCGCCTTAAGAAAAGTTATCTTTTCTTAAGAACAATGTCAAGTGAAAGGGAAGCGTGTGATAACAAAGACCTATGAACTTTTTCAGAATAGGTTATAAATTGGCCTTCTGCACTAACGGGATTTGTGTTTTGTAAAAGACACATTTTCTTTGCATGTTGGAGAACCTGTCTTATGGCCCTAAAATGAATGTAGAAGAAATGAGATTGAACCGCCATTTGTCTGACATGGTATAGGGTTTCCTGCCTGAGCAGGGGGTTGGACTAGAAGACCTCCAAGGTCCCTTCCAACTCTGTTATTCTGTTAAATTAGGAGAGTTGTCACCAGCAATATCAGGTGGAAAAGTGATTACAGGCCTCTCTTGCATTGCTCACCCAGATCTGCCAAAACACTATGGGTCATGTCAGAGGTGGTGGCCATGAGGTATTTATTGCTATCTCCCATTAGAAAGGTTTGCCCAAGGACTTACTAAATATCTGTTGTGGTCTGCCAGCGGCCTGCGGAGCTGGCAGCAGAGTCGGACAGCAAGGAGGCTGGGGAGGAACCTGGGCCAGGCCTGGAGTCTGGAGAAGTGTTACAGAGGAGCAGGACTACTCGGGAGTAAGGCTTGGAGATAATTGGCCCCTCCCATAGGCTATATAAGTGGAGAACATGACAGGGTTTGTTGCAGGAAGCAACTCAGTTCAACTCTAGCTCTCATCATTGCAGCTCGGACTCTGTTTCTGTTTGGACTTGCCAAGTTTTCCTGCAAATTGGTCCTTGGCAGTTTGTCAAAGAAGAGCAAGGTTTGTGTGTGTTATCTGCCTTTCCCTGAAAGACTGTAGTCGGACTTGTTTTCATTTGTTTGGACTTATTACAGCTGGTAATGAAAATAATTATCAGCCGTTACAAATAAAAGAGGTTTGTGGGACGCCGTTTGTTCCGTCTTATTTAATCAGGAAGCCTAGGTCAGAACAATATCAGGGTTTTTTTTTAAATGCATCTTAAGAATATCTAACCAGGTTAGTAGCTGTTAAATAAAACATTTCCTGTGAAATTGTATAGAAATTATTATAGATTGTGACCTCTTTTAGGTGCAAAAGCTCAGGACTATATGTTGTTGCAGTACAGAAGATTTATTCAATCCTATACACAAGAATCTAGTCAACTAATGTTTAATAATAAATTGGAACCAGATGAGGGTCAACAGAATTCAATAGGAATTAGACTTGGGCCATTTGTGGCAACATAAGGACTCTAAACAGATGACACATTTAATTCTGCCTCCCAGCTCTTGCCGGGACTTCTCCTATACTTCTTGTTGAAATCACATAATCAAGAGACACTTTAAAAATGTATTAAAATAGTATAAGTATACTGGTGGTGCAGTGGTTAGAATGCAGTACTGCAGGCTATTTCTGCTGACTGCCTGCTGCCAGCAGTTCGGCAGTTCGATTCTCACCTCTTCAAGGTTGACTCAATCTTCCATCCTTCCGAGGCTGGTAAAATGAGGACCCAGGTTGTTGTTGGGGGCAATATGCTGATGCTGTAAATCACTTAGAGAGGTCTGTAAAGCACTGTGAAGCGGTATATAAGTCTAAATGCTATTGTTACTTATAAGACATTGTTAAACACAACTGCAGCTTAGAATTTAACAATGTTTTACAAGTTTGTGTTAGATTGTGAATTGTATATAAAGGTTCTCATAAACATTTTACTCCGTGTCTACTGTATATAATTTGAAAATGACTCCTAAAACTAAAGGTGAATTTTATTCCTTGCTGTTCCAGATCAGCATGGGAGAAACAATTCCTCTTTGATTCACTTCAGTTTGGCATGTTTTCACATAATTTTCTGCAATTAACAAGCATGTATGCATAAACATTTTCTGCAATTAACAAGCATGTATGCATTAACAAGCATGTATGCATAAACACATACACACAAACAAAACACAAATGTCCTTTCCAAATACAGATGTGTGTTGCTTTGCTACAGGGTATTCTTTTTAGACACAAACTTTTTTAAAAAATATGGAAAAATATGTTGGATACTTGCAAATAATATTTAAATTTCTGAAAACACCTCTCCCTCCCTCTGCCTGTTTTGATATGATTAAGCTAGAAAATTGTGAAATCTCATTTGTGAACGTTAGCCTGAGGTGTATGATTCAAGTTATTTTGTATAGGAATTTGGAAATGCCAATTTCTTCCAGCCTTTCTAACTCAATCAATCAATCAATTTCCCCTCCTTCTCGAATTGAGATAATTTCAAATAAATACCTCACCATGGGGATCCATTTAGCATTCCCAATTTGAAATGCAAACAGCATTGTGCAATATTTTGGCACAATGGAATCCTTGATGGTTTGATTTGAAAGAATTGTATAACATTTACCACTCACTTATCTCTATCTCCTCAAATATATTACCAGGGTCTATAAAATGGCATATAATTCTCTTTTCATTATTCCAGGAGGCAGAAGACAGCCACCAAACATTCTGCAACCAAGCCATGAAGTTGTGTCCAGCACATCTTATTATGTAGAAAAGTATGCATTGTTGTTTTTTTTGAAGCAGCACTCTACATAAACAGATGTGGTGAACATCTGCCCGTGAGTTAAAAGGAAATTGCTGCAGCTTTAGGGCAGAATAACCTTCAAATGTTTGTTCTTCCTTTATGGAAACAAAACAAGAAGATTCGTTTTATCGCTACATGTTTCAGTATGCAGGGGGGAAAAATAGTTCATAGAGAAGATGGACTGACTTGTCCAGAATGCTTTCTTGTAAGAGAGAGATTACGACCTGAAAAACAGTCTTTCCTTCTTAAAAAAAAGAGGAAAAAAAAGAGGTTGCTTTGTTCCAGAGGAACTTTGGCAAATTACAAAGCTTGGCACAGAATTAACAGTTGCAATCTCTCTTTTTAAGAATGTGTTTTTGGGATCTCTTTTATCTTCCTTGGTCTTAGGGTGCTTGCAGATTTTTTTAATAGGACCTCTTTGTTGTGTTTTGAGGTTATTGGGATTTTGGAGAGAATGTTGGTATTGCTTTCTCTTTCACATCTTTCCAGACTCTGGAAATTTCCTGACTGCTCCCATTTCCTAGTATGGAAAAAGAAAATGTAGTGAAGTTGCCCCCAACACTTTCTCTAGGCTTCAGTTGAAGGATTGGAAGCTTCAAAGGGGGAGAGGATTGTACAAAGAGAAGTAGGTCATTCACATTCACCCATCCACAAGTGGAAGAACATCATACTTCATCCATGAGATTTCCATCCAAATTCTCTTCTTGGAAGTTTAAGACACAAGCTTTATTTATCAAATTGAATGAGAACTGGCAGAGTAAAAAAAAAAGATAATATTTCAGCATAACACTAATACTTATATTAATTGAGACTCTTTATCTACTTTTTTCTTCACTACTAATTCCATAATGTCAGGAACAATTCTTCACTTCATGTGCTATCTGAAGAGATTTCTATTTGAATTTTCATACTGATCTTCCCAAACCCTTCAACATACTGTACATATTTGATATTTAGTGGAAACATTCTGCATGGGAAGTGTAGGGTCTCACCTTGTGCAGAAGCTAATAGACAGAATCGTTCTTAAGAGAGAACAGCAAGAACATTGGAGCGAGGTCTACACATTGAGGAAATACCATCCAAAGTATGCTTCCATATTTGACAAGATCAGTTGGATCCTGGGGTGTCTGCAGAGGACAATAAAAAGTTGAGTGGACAGCTGTGAATTGCATAATTGAATTCCCTACCTCTTTTTATCTTTTTGACCATCCTGTAGATGTTCTTGTGGAAAACAGTTTTCATTCACTTAAATTATGCATTAAAATTACAATCCCCAAATGAATCAATTAAAAATATCCTGGGCCACTGACTCCTGTATAGAAAAAAATAGCAATAGCAATAGCACTTAGATTTATATACTGCTTCACAGTGCTTTACAGCCCTCTCTAAGCGGTTATAGAGTCAGCCTCTTGCCCCCAACAATTTGGGTCCTCATTTTACCCCGCTCTGAAGGATGGAAGGCTGAGTCAATCTTGAGCCTGGTGAGATTTGAACTGCCAAATTGCAGTCAGCCGGCAGTCAGCAGAAGTAGCCTGCAGTACTGCAATCTAACCACTGCGCCACCGCGGCTCAAAGAGATGGCCTTAAGGAAAAAAGTAGAGGGAGGCTGAAATGAGTATTCTTCTCCAACAGTCTTGCGACACCCATGCAGTTCTAGATGCAAAGGTTCCTGCAGGACACATAGCCATGTTGTATATGCAGGCAGGTCTAATGATATAATATCGCAATCTGATATTGAGGGCAGGGCTTATTATGGCCTCCTGCAAACTATGTTTCTTTGGAACTAGAATTCCCCCCCCCCCCAAGACATTCGTTTCATTTATCAGGATCAGGGTGGAATCTGTCAAAGTCACAAAAGTTATTATGTTCTACTGTCCTCCTTGTGCAACATTATGACCATTTTTCTTTTAAAAAAATAATTCCAGTGAAAATCCTGCACAGTCCAATTTCAGGGATTCCCTTGCTTTCCCTTCTGATCGTCATCCTTCCTTTCCACGTGTAGGAGTAAGTCCTGATGTTTTCCCTCCATCTGAGCAGCTCTTTCACGCTATAGAGTTTGAAGAATGAGTGGAGTTGGCGGTTTAACAAACACCTGCAGCTTTAATCTCTCTTAGAATCAATGGCCTTTCTGATTATGCAGCAACAAGAGAGGTAGAAACTGCTACTAAATATTGGAGGTTATCATTTTTCCACGTTGCAAATTGCATTTTACTCCTTTACTTCCATCACAATCACTCTGGCAGGGTGTTGCTTTGGTTGAGTCTACATGGCAGAACTGACTTTCATCAAGGAGCTATTTCTCAACTGCCCTGGATTGATTGGATAGACAGAGATCCTTCATTAGCACCTGTTAAGAGTTTGAAGTATTCGGAGAGTTGTCTCTGCTGGAAAATAGCACATGGAATACAAATTCGTCTTTATTGTTTCTAGCCCAGTTTCCCTTTAGTTTGAGAAATTAATCTTTTGATGGTATTTTTGAAATTTATAGGGGAATCTTGTGGTGAATTTTCCATAGAGAGTAGGGGTATTCTTGCCTGAGGCTAATCCTTCCATTTGACACCTCCCTGCTCAGGGTGTTTTGTAATAGTCTTAATGTGAAGATTTAACATCAGTTGATCATTTCACAGTGATTTGGCTGAACTGCTCTTCAAACTGAATCTTCAAATCAAATTGCCCATTATTGTGAATTGAATCTTCTGTCTGAATCAGTTCAATGTAATGCATACTGCCACTTATACTGCCATTTTCCCAAACCTGATTGATAATTTCAGTTAAACTAAATTGATTTGACAATTAAAATCTAAACCCATAAATCCAATCAACTTTGATGTCAGGCCTGGAAGCCATCTTTTACCTTTTTGTATTCAGGTCTGCCACATTTTCTGCTGTGGGAAGATGGGAGGGGGAGTTGTATGGAGTAGGTGATATATAGTAGTCTAAACAACATTCTTTCCAGAAAGTCACAGTCGCTGTGCCCGGCAGCTGTGATGAAGTGACGGGGAGGCATCTTCAGTTTTGGACAGTGCCTGATTGGATCGTGTGATGGACATGTGGGTGTTGGGCAGGGTCTTGAACTTTTGCTTGGGTGGAGAAAACCTGGAAGCTCTCAGATTTGGGTTTTCACAGATGTGCTAATATGACATCTCTAATAAATTGTAGCTTTGAGGAAATCCAAGCCTCGGAGTCTCTTTTCGTTGGGGGTGTTACTTGGAACCCTAACATTCGATTTGTCAAAACAAATCTATCAGTAGAAATAGATCTTGGGACATTTGCATATCTCTAGTCTGCAGCTTTCACATTTCAGAAAGTATCAAGAGGGAACTCCTCTAATGAGGCCAGAAATTTGGTGGACAATTTCAAAAGGTCATTTGTAGCTTGTTCTAGAGATGCAATCAACTTGTTTTGGTACATGAAGCTCACCTCCAGAATCCCCACTCTCAAATAAGCATATTTGGTCAAGAAAACCAGCCACATAATACCTAGATGAAGTTTCTGAAGACAGAACTAATCAAGCAACAGGAAATAGTGATAATGTTTTATCCATTTAGTCATGTCCCACTCTTGGTGATTCTATGGGCCAGGTCTCTCCACATCTTCTGATCTTGCACTGCTTCTTTGAGTTTTTCTATGCTCTGGCTAATACCAGCTTTCAGGGGTGGGTTCTAACTTACCTTACTGCTGGTTCGCTTCCTCCCGCGCCGTGTGGCCGAAAAATCTGAAAAAAATCCCCCCCCCCAAAAAAAGCTGAAAACAAGATGGCGATGCATGCGCAGTGCCGGAAACTCGGCTTCTGCACATGCGCAGAAGAAGAAAAAAACTGGAAAACAATTCATTAAAAAAAAAATTGAAAAAAAAATATGGCGGCACCCACGGACCGGCACCGACCGAACCGGATCCGTGACATCACTGTGATGTCACCAGCAGGTCGCTACTAGTTTGTGCAAACCGGTCCAAACCGGGAGGAACCCACCTCTGCCAGCTTTGATGGTGTCCAGTCCACATGTTTTTTGTTGGCCTGGTTGAATGGGATGCTGGGAGCATGTTTGGAGTGAGGAAAAAGATTAACAAGTGTCTGAAAGATCAAATGAAGCTAGTAGTCAGATACCTTTACTTGGTGGGTATTGAGATGAGTGATAATCAGGCTATGATTAGAATGTATTTTCAGGTGCATTTCTTCCAAGATAGAATTCTGTGTTCAATATTACCCAATATATGTACTTTTGCCAGCCTCTCCTCCAAATGTCAAATATTTTTATAGCTTTTCATTAATGCAATGCATGCCTTTTTAATGTAATTTGCAGCTAATCATGTATTTTTTGTCTGTACCCTTTTCCCACTTGTAAACTGCAGTGGAAAACTCCATTTGAAAAAATAACCATGCTTCATATCACAAGTTGGCTTTGAATGTGTACCATTAAGTGAAATAAATGACTCCCACTCCCATGTCTCCTGATTTCTCCATTTCCAGGAAGGTGACTCAATAAGTAGACAGAACTTGGAACTTATTCTTAGTGCATTCATATCTCTGTTCTACAATGAACCAAGTGTCTTAGCTTCTCATTACTCCAAATCAGGAATCAAATCTTCAGCAGTTTTGCCCTAAGGTAGAAATATTTGGAGACATTTCATCATATGCATATTGATTTTCATGGCACCTTGAGACTTTTCCCACCTTCCCCCAAAGGTACTGCCAACTGTAACATTGCACAATGAGTCATGAGAATAAAGAAGAAGAAAATTGAGGTTTCATAACCAATACCACTTACCTTTTCCCCAGAGATCAAAGAACACATGGTTCTCCCTGTTGAGTGGGAACCATGGGTTTATTTCGGCAGACATTTAGAACCAAGACATATGTATTTAGATGACTTGGTTTCCAAGTTAACAATTGATCTAAGTGTGAATCTGTGGGTATACGTTGATGAACAATGAGTCTATTTCTGGCATTTTTGTTCAGAATTAACTACCAGACAAATGGGGATTTGGAGGCTAAGATATAGGAATTGTCATTCAAGATACTTAGCTTATTATAACTGAAAAGAGAATTTCATTATACTGCACAAAATCTGGCTTTAGGATACAGCAGAACACAGTCATCTGAAAAAAAAGGAGATTCTATTATATAGTCTTTCTCATTCTCGTTCTACTTCCCCTTCCTCTTCTCCTGAAGATGAGACAGTTCTCCTTCTCCTTCTCCTTCTCCTTCTCCTTCTCCTTCTCCTTCTCCTTCCCCTTCCCCTTCCCCTTCCCCTTCCCCTTCCCCTTCTCCTTGTTAGGTGATTGTTATTCTTCTATGGACTGGGCTTTTTATGTCTACATTTCAGTGTTTTAAGAGTAGTTCCATTGCTTTAATTGTAACGTACACTGCCAAGAGTCATGTTATGTGAGATGAGTAGCTATAGAAATTTACTAAATACATAATTAAATGAAATTTAAATTGTATTAATTACAAATATGACAATTCCTCAGTCATATGTTTCATGCTTTCTTCCTGTTATATTGGTAATAATATTTGGAAGGGCTGTTATGTGTCAGTGGGCTAAGGCCGTGTACCTCTGCTCTTCCCATTCACTTTGGAATAAATCTCATTGAATGGGGCTCACATTGGAGCAGAAGTACCCCGGATTGCTCAGTGAATTTCTCCTGGTGTTCTACTCCGTCCTCAACTGTCTTCAATTTCTTCCTTTCTACTGAAAGATTCCTAGAACAACAACCAAAAAAAGCTTCTTTTGTAGCTATAAATACAGCTGTCAACTGGATTGTGCCCAAGGGGTTGTGCATCATGGTTTGCTAAATTTTAATCAGACTAATGTTTGCATTTGTGTGGAGTTCACGTGTCCTCCAAAGCTCTTAATCCTCCATTTGCCATGGCAGGCAAAATGCCCAGTCCACTTGAGGCTTTCCTAGCAAACAGTTCTGATGCGATTGACTTCTCGCCACCGCATTCTTAATGCACTTATAGATCTGATAAGAGCTCTGTTTGAGATCTCGTCTCTGAGGAGCAGAGACAAGGGTTTCTGTTGCTGGTGGTAGAAACGGCTCTCTTTTTCTCCCCTTAGACAGCATAAGCATCCCGACAATTTAAAATGAAAGCCATCCATCTCTCGCTCTCTCTTTGTTGTCGCAGATATACTAGGAAACCCATGGCATAAAATGCTGACAGGTGGGCAAGTTTTCTTGGTGCGTTGGACAGCAATGCGAAATTTCTCTTACATGGTTGAGAAAGTTATGAGGAATTGCTCCTAACTTTGAATGAAAAAGCCAAATTATTTTACAGCGTGTAACACAGATGTTTTAAATTGTAGCTAACGTTGACCTTTCTTTCAATCAATCAATCAATCAATCAATCAATCAATCAATCAATCAGAATAGAGCTGGAAGGGGCCTTGGAGGTCACCTAGTCCAACCCCCTGCTCAAGCAGGAGACCCTATACCATTTCAGACAGGAGGTTTTCCAGTATCTTCTTAAAAGCCTCCAGTGATGAAGCACCTACAACTTCTGAAGGAAAGTCATTCCACTGGTTAGATTGTTCTCCTTGATTAGTTTCCATTCATTGTTTCTTGTCCTGCCTTCTCGTGCTTTGGAAAATAAGTTGACCCCGTCTTCTTTGTGGCAGCCCCTCAAATATTGGAATACTGCTATCATGTCACCCCAGTCCTTCTTTTGCCATTCGCAATTCTTGCAACCATTCTTCATATGTTTTTTCTCCAGCCCCTTAATCATCTTAGTGTCTCTTCTTTGTACTTTTTCCAAAGTCTCAACATCTTTTTTGTAATGTGGTGACCAAAAGTGGATGCATTATTCCAGGTGTGGTCTTAGTAAGGTTTTATAAAGCGGTACTAATACTTCATGTTGTTTTTCTTTTTCAATACTCTAAGTCAAGAATGCCAAGAATTTGGAATGAGATAGCAATAGCACTTGGACTTATATACCGCTTCACAGTGCTTTTACAGCCCTCTCTAAGTGGTTTACAGAGTCAGCATATTGCCCCCAACAATCTGGGTCCTCATTTTTACCAACTTCGGAAGGATGGAAGGCTGAGTCAACCTTGAGCCTGGTGAGATTTGAACTGCCAAATTGCAGGCAGCCGGCAGTCAGCAGAAGTAGCCTGCAGTACTGCACTCTAACCACTGTGCCATATTATTGTGCTGAAAAACAATATAAACTATCAAGATTTATAACAATGCTGTAAAAAAGGGGAGAAGAAGCAACTACTCCTTGACATAGATATTTTAAAGAAATCTTTTATGAAATTTGCTGTGGTGGGTGCACACCTATGTCCCAGTGCATTTACGCCATTTTGGACTTGAATTGGGGGGAGGGGGTTCCTAGGTTTCCATGATACCTGGAGCACATGTTGTATATGCACACTTTCCATCATGGGAAGTTCAAACTGTAAGTTAGATTTAAATCACTGCCTTTATACATGTTCCAAAATAGTGAAGTAGTCAAAGATTGGATAACTTTTATTGTGGTTATCAAACTCTGGATTTCATCCAATTTAATTATTAGAGAATGCTTGATCTGGAATCAAATAACCTCATAAGGCTGCTATGCAAAACTAATTTTTTGTACATCCCATTGAAATAAACAAAATGTATTTCTGACCTTCCTTCCTTCCTTCCTTCCTTCCTTCCTTCCTTCCTTCCTTCCTTCCTTCCTTCCTTCCTTCCTTCCTTCCTTCCTTCCTTCCTTCCTTCCTTCCTTCCTTCTTTCTTTCTTTCTTTCTTTCTTTCTTTCTTTCTTTCTTTCTTTCTTTCTTTCTTTCTTTCTTTCTTTCTTTCTTTCTTTCTTTTCTTCAATTCATATTTCATCTCCCTCCTTTCTGGTTACATTCTTTTTAAAGGTTATTTTCCTTTTAAAACCAGAAGATGTAATGGAAAATCAGACTGGCTTCCTGAACTGTTGGTTAGAATGCTTTTGCTGTTAAGCAGGGAGAAATGAAGGTTTAATGGTGGTGAATGGCAATAAAATATTTGTGGGTTCTGGCTAAGTTAAGAGTAACACCACAAGGATTAGCTTCTTAACAGTCATGACTGATGGCCATGAAAATAGATATGGGACAGAGATCCACCATGATACAAAATAATGTAATTATGTTACCCAAACCAGTCTTCTTTGGCCCATGAAAAGGGAAAATTGGTCAGAAAGGCATGGATGAGTGAGCTGACATTATGCAAAAGGTCAAATTTTATTACAAATCTAACCCCAGTTGGCTTTGCATAGAAGAAAATGGATTTTTGGGGTCATAGGACTTATTCTGTTTTAGTAAGTACTAGCAGTAAATACCTTTCCTGTGCTTAGTAGGACAGAATGCTCCTTGGACAGTTTCTCTTTCTATAGGAGATTCCTGGAACATTTCTTTTTAAATACTTGCATGTATGCACAGGTTTCTGCTTCTCTGTACTAAATCTCTACAGTAGTGCAAAACTCAACTAATCTCGGAATAGCTTGATGAGAAAATCAATATATTTTTAATCTTTAATTTTCCCTTATGGTCATATCAACAGTTAATATTTTTAATCATCGATTAATTGATCAACTAACTAGAACAGAATAGAATCACAGAGTTGGAAGGGAACTTGGAGATCTTCTAGTCCAACCCGGGGGTGAAAGTCAAAATTTTTCCCTGCCGGTTCTGTGGGCATGGCAGGGGAAGGATACTGCAAAATCTCCATTCCCTCCCCACTCCAGGGGAAGGATACTGCAAAATCCCCATTCCCTCCCCACTCCAGGGGAAGGATACTGTAAAATCTCCATTCCCTCCCCACTCCAGGGGAAGGATACTGTAAAATCTCCATTCCCTCCCCATTCCAAGGGAAGGATACTGCAAAATCTCCATTCCCACCTCACTCCTGGGGGAAGGATATTGCAAAATCTCCATTCCCACCCCACTCTGGGGCCAGCCAGAGGTGGTATTTGCCGGTTCTCTGAACTACTCAAAATTTCCGCTACCGGTTCTCCAGAATCTGTCAGAACCTACTGAATTTCACCCCTGGTCCAACCCCTTTCTCAAACAGGAAACCCTATATCATTTCAGACAAATTATACTTTATACTTTATATCCTACAATACTTCTAGATGATTTAGGCAGTCTTATTTTACTGTATTGCCACAACAACCATCCTATGAGATGGACTTGGCACAAGAGAAACATGGAGATTATCCTAAAGTCAAACCAAGTCCTACTCTTATCTATTGCATTATATTGCATCTCTGGAAGACATTCTGTTACCTTCAGTTATGTATCTGTAATGTTTTGAATGAAAGAATCAGAGTATAAAATTACCGTATTTTTTGGAGTATAAGACGCACAAGAGTATAAGATGCACCTTAGTTTTTGGGGAGGAAAATAGGGGGAAAAATCTGCCTACCAGGTATTCATCTGGCTACCGTCTTTAGTCTGGTCAGCTTCAGCACATTATTTTATCCCCTGGTTAGGGCTCCCTTCTTCGGAGGGAGTAGCAATGAAAAAATCCTGCAAAGACTTAGGGCTGGAAAAAACCTTCGGAGGGAGTAGCAATGAAAAAAACAGGCAAAGGGAAGATCACTTAGCTAGCAAAGCACGGAGGATCGCTTCACTGTTAGCACCAAGATCGCTTCACTGTTAGCACCTCATTAGGGCTGGAAAAAAAAAGCTTCGAAAAAGTATTCAGAGTATAAGACGCACCCAAATTTTCAGCTTCTTTTAGTGGGGGAAAAGGTGCGTCTTATACTCCGAAAAATACGGTACTCTTTGGTTCAGCAATAAACAACTTATCCCTGTTTGGTCCATTTCATACATCCTTCATCCACATACATGTGCATACACAAACACACTCACACTAATAATTATCCCAATGCTAAATGTTGTGTATCCAAAACTACATATTCCATGTGGAAGAAAGAGATAGAAGGCTTGGAAGAATACAAGTGAAAGAAGAGATCCAGAAATAACGGGACTAGGGAGTGTGAAGCATGCTTAAGACCCATGACCTTTTTCTTTTTTACTTTTACTCTTTTTTTTAACCATTTAAAACTTTAAAAAAAGATTTAATTTTAATCTAGATAGAAAAATAATAATAAAACACGATATAATTAGTACAATGTACCACTAGCCCTCACCACAGTTCATTTAGTGACTGTTCAAAGATGCATCACTGAAAAAAGTGACTTATGATCATTTTTCACACTTACGACCGTTGCAGCATCCCCATCGTCATGTGATCAAAATTCAGACAGTTGGCAACTGACTCATATTTATGATGGCTGCAGTGTCCTGGAATCATGTGTTCGCTTTTTCGAACTTCTGACAAGCAAAGTCAATAGGGAACACAGATTCATTTAACAACCGTGTTACTAACTTAACAATTGCAATGATTCACTTAACAACTGTGGCAAGAATTGTCATAAAATGGGGCTCACTTAACACATATCCCACTTAGCAACATACATTTTGGGCTCAATTGTGATCGTAAGTCAAGGACTACCTGTATAATCCTGGTCTAAAGATGAGGAATGGAACAGTTGGAGAAAAAGTGGGATGAAATGGAGTATCCTGGAAAGGGCCCGGGGGTGAAATCCAGCAGGTTCTGACAGGTTCTGGAGAACCGGTAGCGGAAATTTTGAGTAGTTCGGAGAACCGATAGCGGAAATTTTGAGTAGTTCAGAGAACCGGCAAATACCACCTCTGGCTGGCCCCAGAGTGGGGTGGGAATGGAGATTTTGCAGTATCCTTCCCCCAGGAGTGGGGAGGGAATGGGGATTTTGCAGTATCCTTCCCCTGGAGTGGGGGGAGGGAATGGGGATTTTGCAATATCCTTCCCCTGGAGTGGGGAGGGAATGGGGATTTTGCAATATCCTTCCCCCAGGAGTGGGGAGGGAATGGAGATTTTGCAGTATCCTTCCCCCAGGAGTGGGGTGGGAATGGGG
>QLTV01004403.1:2233074-2246344 GCA_003457575.1 Thermophis baileyi
TGATCAGTTGGTCCTCTGCGCTGCTCTCAGCTGCTGCGGGTCCATCGCACTACTCTTAGTCGCTGCTCTGGTCACTTCATTCCTCTGCCACTTAGCTCTGCACCACTGCTACTCAAAGTCTGCCAGATGATAAGTTTGTGTTGTAAATGCAACCCTAGATGACTTAAAGGGTAGTCTCTAAGAAAATGAATTGTCCCGCAGTTCTCTATGCATCTCCCATCCAAACCAAACACCCACATACATACACAAAAGCACACACCCCCAGCATAAGATTAGACTGTAAATTAAAACCGGATGATAAGTTTGTGCTGTAAATGCAACCCTAGATGACTTAAAGGGTAGTCTGTAAGAAAATGAATTGTCCTGCAGTTCTCTATGCAAAGGATCCTCAAGCAAAGCCTGATTGAAGGCAATGTCGTGCTGACTAGGGAAACGGAGTTTATCCCTCTGGTGGAAAAAGGCCAGTCCTTCGTGCTGCCGCTCTTCAATCCGGAACAGCTCCTCCAGGCCCCTCCAGACCGAAGGCTTCAGGCACAGACCCCAGGTTAACCACAAATACCTCCTGCAGGCAAATGATGTTGGTGTTGTAGCCAGCCAGTTCTTTTCCGAGTAAATTTTGCAGGTAGAAAATGTCCAGCATGGCCGTTCCACCGAAGTCCAGCTCTCCGAAGTTGACGGTGGTCAGCTGTGCTCCGGCAGCCTCACAAGCTCGCACCAAGCACAGCAACGCTGTGACTTCAGGAAACATTGTACTCGCTTCTCAGCCAGTGAGCACACAGGCCCAGTTCTGATGCTGCAAAGGTCGTAACTCTGCCGCAGCCTTTGAAGTAGTTTCCGCTTCCGGGTCTTCTGTGGACTGTTGTTTCTGTTGGCGGGGAAGGGTGGGGGCTGCTGCTCAACCTGTAATTTGAAGTTTGCTGCAAATAAGTCTGTCCTGACTTCCACAATGTAATAATTATTGCATCTCCATCCAGTCTTCTCTTTTCTACATTAACCTCTTCCACCTCCAGCTGTTCTTCGAAACTGTCTCTTTATTTACAGGTCTGTTAGCACTTCCCCAATTAGCTGGAAGAAACCATGTGGGATCAGAAGGACAATAACTGATCATTTTTAGGTAGTTTAAGCCGTGACTAATACCAGGATTTTATTGCTCAAAATAGTTCTACTCCAAATTGCCTAGGCTCCAACCAATTTTCAGCAGCATGTACCATGTTTGGAGGTTGGCATGAGTTCTTTCCTTGGAGATTAAGGTGGGAATTCAGAGCTGCTTTCAGTCATGGATCCTTTTAACTCAAAGCTGCTAAGCTAGATAAACCAATGGTCTTAAAAAATTTCTAGAATGTGAGTGATTGAGTACTTATTTTGTCGGTCAAAGCTACCAGGTTTATTCCCTGACTGGCTGCAGTCTGGCAAAGACCTCTGTTGGAATCCTTAGGCGGTTATTGAGCAGTCATTCCTAGTCATTGACTCCCAATTTAGTAGTTACAGGGGACGCGGTGGCTCAGTGGCTAAGACGCTGAGCTTGTCCATCAGAAAGGTCGGCAGTTCAGCGGTTCGAATCCCTAGCTCCCATAATGGAGTGAGCTCCCGTTACTTGCCCCAGCTTCTGCCAACCTAGCAGTTCAAAAGCATGTAAAAATGCAAGTAGAAACATAGGGACCACCTTTGGTGGGAAGGTAACAGCGTTCCGTGCACCTTTGGCATTTAGTCATGCCGGCCACATGACCACGGAATCGTCATCAGACAGCACTGGCTCTTTGGCTTAGAAACGGAGATGAGCACTGCCCCCTAGAGTCGGGAACTACTAGCGTGTATGTGCAAGGGGAACCTTTACCTTTACCTTTATAGTAGTTACAGGTAGTCCTCGACTTACAGCAGTTCATTTAGTGACTGTTCGAAGTTACAACAGTACTGAAAAAAGTGACTTCTGACTGTTTTTCACACTTACGACTGTTGCAACATCCCCATGGTCATATGATCAGAATTCAGATTGTTTGGCAACTGATTCATATTTATGACGGTTGCAGTGTCCCAGGGTCCTGTGATCCCTTTTTCCGACCTTCTGATGATCTAAGCCAGAGTCACTTAACAACCGTGTTCCTAACTTAAGAACAGCAGTGATTCACTGAACAACTGTGGCAAGAAAGGTTGTAAAATGGGGAAGAATTCACTTAACAAATGTCTCACTTAGCAGCAGAAATTTGGGGTTCAATTGTGGTCGTACGTCGAGGACTACCTGTATTTGTTCCATCATCCTTGCTCACTAGCCCTCTTGACTCTGCTTTGTTAGGACAACTGCTCTTTGACATCATCTGTGAAAGACCATGTTGGGAAAACCTGTTACTAATGGTTCAATTTGAAACCAGGAAGCTGCCTAGGTCAGTGATGCCGAACCTATGGCACGCATGCCGGAAGTGGCACCCAGAGCCATCTCTCCAGGCACGCCAGCCATCCCCTGTTGCTCTTCCGGGTTCTGGCGCACCGGTCAGCTGGTCTTTGCATGCGCATGTGTGCCAGAAACCGGAAAACCAGGTGACTGGTGCACATGCGCACACCAGAAAACAGAAGCTCAGCTTCCCAGCACGCGCATTCGCACCGGGGAACTGCTCTTCCAGTTTCCAGCGCTCCCCTGCGCGCGCTCCCATTTCGGCACTTGGTGCCAAAAAGGTTCGCCAACACTGGCCTAGGTATTAACTCTTTCTTATTTTTCTCATACATCGTTTTCTATGAGCCCTTATTTCTTGTGTCCACAAGAAAGGACTGCTGCTAATTTCTTCCCAAGAAAAAGAGAATTTCAAGACAGTTTTCGTAAACATAGCACGGTGTCCTTGCCCTTCATCCTGGAGGTTGTTTGTGTGGGGACCGAGGGGTGGGTGGATCCCCTTTCTCAAGGCACAGACCTTTTTCCAGGCATCTGCAGCTTCCCTGCTTCCCATGTTTGTATTAAAGATCAAGGAAGACATTATCAGGAAACTCCTTTCCTCTGGAGATTTTTCATTAGTGGTTGTGTTATCACCAATAAGAAGTTTTTACTATGGAGAAAATGTTGCAGACTTTCTTGCTCCTTCGGGGGGGGGGATATTTTATTCAGTTTCTATGACCAGAAGTTTGGCAGTTATTTTGTAAGGTCCTTTGTGTCCAGTTCTACTTATGCTGGAAATAGGCACTTACAGGTTTTAGGAAGAACTGTGCTAATTATAACAGGGATCACATACACTCTGAATGCTTCATTAAGGTTACCTGAATTAATCTAAATATTTTTAATGGTTAAGCTATTACAAAAACCTTACTCTTTTTGTCTGCATTATCTCTGTCTGTCTTTTTGTCTCTCTGCCTGCCTGCTATCTGTCTGTCTGTCTATTCTCTCTCTCTCTCTCTCTCTCTCTCTCTCTCTCTCTCTCTCTCTCTCTCGCACACACACACACATACACACACACACACACACCAATATTGTGGCAGCTTAAAAGACTTCTGTATTGATTATATNATCCATCTAACTCTCTGCCTCTGTTAAAAATTAGGAATCTTTGCTTAATAGTATAACTTCTCACTTGGGAGCATCTCTGAGGAATTGCCTGACAATTGATTAGACAGGGTGTTGAAAGTTAATAGTTTGAGAGAGAGCAAGAGAGAGGGAGAGCAAAAAGGTAGGTTGTGTTAAGCTACACGGATTGTCATAAGAAGAGTAATAGTCTGGGGACTCTGGGCGATACGAGCTGACAATGCCAGAGGCAGCTCTACCCTGGCAAAGGAAAGCAGCCACCTCAGGCAGTGTATTTTGGGTACCATTAAAGACAGGTAGGCAAGTGATAGGCAGAGATTGTGCTCTCACAGCTCCTATTAATTTACTACAGCTTTTGCAGGACGTGTCTGTCTCTGTGTGTGAGTGTGCTTGTGTGGGTAGTCATTTTCTACATAGTCATCAGTTAATTAGATGGAAATGCCACCTCCATTTTGGCACTGAGGGTGCCACTGAAGTTTCTACATCTGTTCTAAACTTTCGGTCTCATGTCTGGGGAAACAGGGATCTTAGGATAAAGGACTAAAACAGAGCAGGGACAAACTATATTCCAGGATCAGCAATACTATTCAGAAAGATGAAGTAAATGATCTGGGGTTAATACAGGTAGTTCTTGACTTACAACCATTTGTTTAGTGACCATTCAAAATTACAATGGACTTACCACACAACAAATGGACTTATGACCATTTTTTACACTTACAACTGTTGCAGCATTCCCACAGTCATGTGATCAAAATTTGGACACTTGGTAACTGGTTATGATATTTATGATGGTTGCAGTGTTCCGGGGTCATGTGATCCCCTTTTGTGACCTTCAAGACCCCATTGACAAGCAAAATCAATGGGGAAGCCAGATTCACTTTACAACCATGTTACTAACTTAACAACTGCACTCATTCACTGAACAACTGTGGCAAGAAAAGTTGTAAAATGAGGCAAAACTCACTTAATAGCTGTTTCGCTTAGCAACAGAGATTTGGGGCTCAGTTTTGGTCGTAACTTGAGGATTACCTGTGGTAGGGTATTTCTTCTTGATACCTGGACAGTTTCTTTCAGGAATGGTGGGAGATTCTCTCTCATTGCTTTTGGCTTTGGCCACCAATATAGCTGTGCAAATATACAATGGAAAAAGACAGCATGCTGTGTTTGTCTCAAGGAGCTCTGCTCCCAAAGAACCCTTTACAATGGATTCCTTTCCCATGACCCTATTTTTAGTCAGAACATGTCCTTCCTGCCATATCACCTTGCAATATGTTCTAGTTTCATTTGCAGTTCTGTGAAAAAGCATGACCAGACAGGGAATACCAGGATAACTGTAATAATAATAATAATAATACATTTGAATTTGTAGACGATAGATCTGCAGTGCAGTTTAGACTGAAATAGAGACTTGAAAACAATTCTTACTGTCTATGAAAGACAGACATTCACCTTGATGAACGTCAAGATGAAGAAGAAGAGCTGCATTCCTTCCATAATGGAAATAGCACACGGAGAACCTTAGATGGTTATTTCAGATGACACCTCCAGGAACAATAACCAAATTGCAGGGTCTCTGGGTGAGAATCCATCCATTTATAGGCATACGCAGAGAGTAATGGACGTGACCTTGGCAGAAGTATGCAAGAACCGTTACCTAGAAACAAGTCCTAGGAAACAAGATAATATTTGGAAGCGGCTCAGGCAAACACTTCCCTGATTCATTGACATATAAGAAGGAGGAGGATGTGTAACCCAATCTGACTTGCAAGATTCTGTTACTGTGACTAATTTCAATAAAGTGTTGGTCTTTTGTAGGTCTTTCTAGGGAATTGATAGTCTGGTCCGGTTAACCTAGGGGAGCTGACATCAATCTTGCAAGTCCTGAGTCACTTCCAAATATTATCTCATTTCCCAGGACTTAAAGAATACATCAACCTTCTTTGCCTAGATAATGGTTCTTGCATATTTCTGTCAAGGTTACCTCCCTTACTCTCTACAGCATGTGATCAATGAATTCTCATGCTGCAGGAAACAGGATAAGTTGTTGGGCGGGTTGCAAAGGATGAGAGACTGAATGTTCATTTTACAAAAGGGATGTTTGGTTTTCTCTTGTGTTTAATTAAAAATATGTATTTGTTTTTTAAAAATTGTTTATTACAGTTAATGAGCACGGCCATACCAAACACTAACGTTAGGACATACTATATAAAATATATAAGAAATAACCCAAACAGAAGGTTTGAGGATCATGACAAATCTAAAATATAACAACTGGTTTGCAATTCTGGTTTATTTTTACAAAACTTTCCATGTGCATGTAAGTTTTGACATCCCTGTAGGCATTGTTCTGTAGATCTATAGTTTTACTTTCTTAAGATGTGATTTATAGATGATCTGGTCACTCTAAGGGCCGTATTACAGATTTCAAGAGGTCATCTGCTGTTGTACTCACACCATCCATGAATAATTCCAATTTTTGTTCTCATGGCATTCCTGTTATCTCTTCTTTTTGGTCTCCCCTGTTATGTGATATGGCATCTGATAATGATATATTTTACAGGGTTATTCCTTTTTTAATATGCAGCAAATGAACGGGTCTCAAAAGGAAGAAATTTGGTTCTGGCTTTTCATTTTTTTTCACTCTTTCTCTACATGTCTAAAGCCGCATGCACCGGATGGTCATAAGATAGGGCTGATTTCTGTAACAGTGCAAAAGCTAAATGGAAATGGAATGAAATCATTTTGGTCAAGTCTCTACCTCTTGAAGGTGGCACATAGGTGTCTCAGTTGACCCATCCAGGTCCACGAAGTGCCCATGGCAATTACTGTATATTCAGTGAAAACCGGAATCCAGGAAGCACTTCCAATATGCCTTTTATAAATTGTGTTTTGCCTCCAAGTAACAATTTCTGAGGTTGAGTGAACCTTTGATTTCTACAGATAGTCCTCTATTTAAAAACTTATGAATTTTTGCCGATATGAACAAATGTGTCTGCATCTCCAATCTGGAAAGTCCCAGAAGGTGAGAAGGAAAGGGCTGGTTTATGGTGCTCCACATATGTATGCTTGGCATCATCATCATCGTCGTCGTCATACATTGGGAGATTGAGTGTACACCAATTTGGATGCTATCATGTCCTGTCTGTTTGTTGGTTTTGTGGTATTTAGTTTCCAGTATTCTTCCTTTGTATAGTGACTGTGAATTATGATATTTCTGGAATTAAGTGTAAACACCACTTATGTAAGGTAAACATTGTTAGCTGGGGAGAACTGGGAGTTGAAATCCACAGGTTTTAAATTTGTCAAGGTTGGACATCCCTAGAAAAAAAACTGGTGATGATAGCTCTGTAGCATTTCCTGTGGAGCTTTAGGATGGCCTGGCTTCTCATTACAGGGATCTTGCTTTGTCCTGCCTTCCTTCCTTCCTCCCTTCTACTTTCTTTAGAACCCAACAATATTTGGCTTTCGCTCTGATTTCTCTGACACTTCTTTCTGAATAGAGGAGTGGGTTTGTTGCTCCTGACAATATCTGGCTTGGTTTCTCCTCCATGAAAGCAAAGGTGAGAGAAAGAATGAGAATGAGGTTACAGCAATGTTTCTCAACCGTGGCAACTTTAAGATGAATTCTGGGACTTGAAGAACACATGACCTAAAATTGTGGTAGTTGAGAAACATTGGGATAGGACATTGGTTGGTCTCCCAAAATGCCTGGAAGGAAGGTGAAGGGGACTTGACCAGCACAAGGAGAAGAAGTTGGGGATAATCAATAGTTGCTGTACAGTAGTATGGACAATCACTACATAGAGACATGGCAATTCTGGAGAACATATGAAAAGAGCCTTTGTTTCAGCATATTTAAAAAAAACAAGGCAAAGAATCTAACTTTATTAGGAATAAAGACCATGTGTGACAGCAGGTCTCCTAACAAAACAAGGAAAAGGATGATTAGCCCATCACTCAAAGACAAACCCATAGGAAGCCTTGGCACCATGTATGTGCACAGCTACCATGATGTCCTGAACTCAGCTTACAAAAAGGGATATGCTTCTTGTGTTTATGCCAGAAGGAAAAATAGTATCCTACGGAGTCCATGAAGAAAGCAAGTGTAAATATTTTGTGAGCCCAAGAAAAAAAAGGTCTGTGGCAAACTTTGAGTTTAGTTCTATGTGCAAACAAAGCCAAATTAGATCTTGAGAGTTAACAACTTGCAGGCAAGGCTGTATCAGCTGTGGCTAAGAAGTGAACGTGCAGTGTGAAAAATGACCTTGTTGATTTAGTCACCCAAGCTAGATGGGATTTTGGGAGCTTGACAGAAACCACTAAGAACCATCGTGTTAAGTCCAATTATGCAGTTCTTTGATTCAGTGATATGCTCCAAAGTTTATCCAATAACAACTCCAAATTGACTTTGATTTTATGAATTGAATTAGAAACATGAATCAAATTTGCCAAATGGGTTCTGATCACTTTTACTCCCCCTTTGAATTTGTTTATTTTCTTGGAATCCTTTCTAAAGTGTAATGTTCACAACAGGATACGAGTTTGAGGAAGGGTATACCAACACCAAATAAAGATAATTTTTTGTCTTTTACCACTAGGAAAGACCCCCAGGCCCTTGAGGTCTCAAACAGCAGATCGCCCACCCCCATAATTCTTGAGAACAAATACCAGGTAGGAGCTTTTTAAAAAGGCACATCAGTTGGATGAAACATTGATTGAAATATCCCCTCAGAGCAGTGCCCAGATCAAATAAGCACTTCTCATTGATGTGTGGACCAGAGCAGTTGAACCACTTAGATCCAGATGCTAAAAGGGGCTTCTGTGCATGTGAAGAGGCCCCTTGCTCTTAGAGCGAAGTGTTCAATTGAAAAAACAAAATCAGAACTCTTCCATTAAGGAAATGAGTCAGATCAAACTAATTTTCAGAGAAAGGTTGTCACCTCCAATCACATATTAGTGGCAAACTGGGTTTTGTTGATACCTTGAGCTGAAGTGGAACTGCTTCTGGTTTCACTGCTTGGTATGGCCAGATTGATTAAAACATCAAGAGATGCAGTCTCAACCTGCTTCCTAGCATTGTCCAAGCAAAATATATGTCCTCATTGGTGAGACAAGACTGGTCAAAGAAACCGGCTTCTCCTGCATGGTGTCTCTGAGAGATGCATTTGTCCCTCTCAAACTGGCATCACAGAAGGTTTGTGCATTGTGTAGGGAGCATTCATATCAGGGTTTCCAGACAACATGGCCAGATGTTCTTGCAGCTGTAGCTGGATCACCTAAGGAAGGTGCCAGATTGGGGAATGATCCTGCACATGTCCCAGAGTTGGCCTATTGGTTCATTTCCTCAAGACCTTTAAAGCCCTACATGGCTCAGGGCCAGGTTATCTTCGAGACCGCCTTCTACCTCATAGTTCCCAGCGACCGGTAAGATCCCACAGAGTTGGTCTCCTCCAGGTCCCGTCAGCTAAGCAGTGTCGGCTGGCGGGCCCGCGGGGAAGGGCCTTCTCTGTGGCTGCCCCAACTCTCTGGAACCAGCTACCCCCTGAGATCCAGACTGCCCCCACCCTATTGGCCTTCCGGAAAGCATTGAAGACCTGACTTTTCCGGCAAGCTTGGGGCCGTTGATCTCGCAATTTGCAAGGTCTGGCCTTGAATGATATGTATGTATGTGATTGTTAACTGGTTTTTTAAATATTTTATGATGTTTTTAAATGTATTTTCTATACCCTGTTGTGAGCCACCCAGAGTCCTTCGGGAGTTGGGCGGCATAGAAATACAATAAATAAATAAATAAATAATAAGACATGTTGAAGGTTTATTTAGTACATCCGCAAAAAGTCATGTGTGAAGAGCCAGAATTTGGCGTGTAAAGGCAACTATTATCTTGGATCAGGGCAGCAGACAAAACTAAATGTGTTGATCATCTTTGCTTTAGACACATCCTTTCACTCTGTGAAAGAAATGGTGGCTAGAAGATTTGCACCCTCCATTAGTGAAGAGACAAATGATTAATAGAAGAAAAGCAGAATTCTACCAAAATCCTGCCTGGGGGAAAAAGAGGTCATATTTTCCCCCTTTTATTAACACCCTCCTCTTTATTTCTTCCTTCTTATTAAGAAATTGTTATTTGATCACACTGCATTTCAGTGTACAAACTTCATAACTCGGTCAGGTAACCTTTGTGTAAATGGAACATAGAATAATAGGTATGGAAGGGACATTGGAGGCAGGGGTGGGTTTCCCATTTGGCCGCTACTGGTTCGCCGTGTGCACGTGCTCCCGGTTTGCGTGCATGCGTGCCTTCCACGCATGTGCCTGGCCTAAAAAACATCCCTACATAGGACGTCATAGAGCCGGGGCAGGTGGGCGGCCCCACCCGCGATTTCCACTACCTGTTCGGGCAAACCGGTCCGATCCAACTGAATACCACCTCTGATTGGAGGTCTTCTAGCCAACTCCCTGCTCAAGCAGGAGAATTTATACCATTCCAGACAAATGGCTGTCCAGTCTCTTCTTGAAAATCTCTAGTGATGGAGGACCCACAACTTCCAGAGGAAAGCCATTTTACTTATTGTTTTCACTATTTCTCCTTAGATCTAGGTTGGATCTATCCTCGATAAGTTTCCATCTGTTACTTCTTGTCCTGCCCTCAGATGCTTCGTAGAATAGGATGACCTCTCTTCTCTGGGACAACCCTTCAGATATTGGAAGACTGCCCTAATCCTCTCCCCCCCACCCAATCTTTCTCTTCATTAGACTAGACATACCTAGTTCCCTTAACTGGTTTAGCCTCCAGATCTCTCATCATCTCGGTTGCTCATCTGTGCATTGACCAGATGACCAGAACATGGCACAAACAGAAGAAGATAAAGGGGGAAGCCTTCAAAAGAAAGTCACCTTCTACCACCCCTCAGTATTTCTCCCAGACTATTTCTAATTTTTAGCATTGCTCATAGAAATCTTTTACTCCATGAGAACAAGATGTGGGACAGGGTGTTGTGGGGGAAAAAATACTCCTCCCACTTTTGCAGAGATTAAAACTTTTCTGCAAACCCCTGACCACTGCTGTGGCCAGGCCTAAATAGGAAACTGATATGGTTAAAGAAAAAATGTGAAAGTTTGCTAGTAATTTTAACCATATCAAAAAAATAATATGTAATGAGGATGAGCTACTTGGTAGGAATTCCCTAATCTTCTTCCCTTGAAGAAAGGAGGACCTATAATTTACTCTTAGCAATTCTGTTAATTGTTTGGTGTTTTATTCCCCAAAACCTTAGATTTAATTTCTGGTGAAACAAGATAACTGCACAAATCATGTACTAATTGCAGGGTAGGAACGAAGTTCAAGGCAGTTCCTCCCCTCCGCTCCCCTCCCATCTGCC
The DNA here is from genome assembly GCA_003457575.1 of Thermophis baileyi. Lineage (NCBI taxonomy): Eukaryota > Metazoa > Chordata > Lepidosauria > Squamata > Dipsadidae > Thermophis > Thermophis baileyi. Next base: position 2,243,962 of record QLTV01004403.1, read on the forward strand.
AGGAACAAATAACATTTTTAATGTACAGAGTTCTCCAGATTTTTTTTTAAAGTTCTGGAATATCTCTGTACTTTCACTCACAGAGGGAAAACCTTGGACTCGCAGTACTAGCTCAAACAGGTTACTGGCCTTTAGCTGTTATAATACTTTTCCATGGCTCATTTGTCATTCAGAACAGCTGCCAAGCGTGCAAAATAGAAGAGCTGATCCCTATTGTAATGGCAAATGGAGCTTCAGGGGACTTCCCAGGTCCAACCCCTTTCAGCTTGCCAGATCAAAATGAAAAATGCATTTCTGGAGCTCTGCACTCTTATGGATGCAGGCAGCAGGCTCTGAAAAATTCTGAAAAAAGGTATCAGCAGCATCTGATAGCAACCTGCCTTCCTTGAATTACATAGTTTTTAAACTGGCTTTAATTGGTTTCAATGGTTGACTTATGTTGTCTGTTTAGTTTGGATTTTAATTGTGGATGCCATACAGAATTACATGCAGGTCAGATGGGCACTATATAAGATTTGTTTGTTTGTATGTTCGTTTGTTCATTCATTTGAGGTATGTTGTGGCCTAGTGGTGAAGACACTCGCCTCCGACTTGGAAAATTGAGAATTCAATCCTAGGTAGCAACATATGTTTCTTTCTTAGGACACAAAGAAAAAAAATATCTCCTGTGAACTCTGCATAGGCATTAGGAAGGGAATCCAACCAGTAAATGCTCAGCGTTACCCAGTTGCCCCAACTGTACCCCTAATTAAGAAACTACAGGGTCATTAAAAATCATTCATTCATTCATTCATTCATTCATTCATTCATTCATTCATTCATTCATTCATTCATTCATTCATATCACTCTTTCTCATCCCTTGTTTTATTAGCTTTAAAAAATAAGTTATTTATTGATTTATTTTATGCATACACAACTAACAAGACAACTTTTCAATTTCAAGGATATTATTTTTTAAATAGCAAAGTATAAAACAAATAAAGGAGGTAAAAAACATTTTATACTTAGAAACATTTCTAAAATCCATACTGCCTTCTTTTTAAAAGCTGCATTTGGGGGAAACTCTACTGCAAATTCCCTAAACCGAAATGAACAAACTCCTAAAGACTTCTCCAGAATTTCTTGTTTTGTGACTTCTAAGGGCCAAGTATCTTTCAGGTAATTTATTAGGCATCTGAATATTTTTGCCAGATAATTGGTTCCTATGAGATGTGATTTCAAAACAGATTTTGGTGGGGGATGTTGTGACGGTCTTTTAAATTTAACATATAGTGCTATTTTGTACATGACAGACATGAGATGGTAATCAGGATTTGACAGTAATTTTGGCAGCTGAGGGTTTACTTGGAGTTTGACACATAGAAAATAACCAAATGTTGTCAACATGACACTCACGCTTCACCTATAAAAATCTTGCCACCAAATATAAATGTAGATCTCAATTAAATACTTGAAGTTCAAAAACTCAGGGAAGGAATTAGTAATGGGGAAAATTTGTGCAAAATCTAAAAATACTGCTTCCAAATGGGAGGCCTTGAAGATATTGCATCTCTTCCAGACCCTTCCATTCTCAAAAGAGAGAATTTGAAGCAGCATTAGTATTCTTATCACTTTTTGTTGTACTTCCAGCATAGTAAGTTGCTATATTCCAGGGTTTATCCTTTCCCCCTTATTCAAAATCCCAATTAAAAATAAAACTCAAGATTAAAAAGTCAGCCATGTGAATCATTGAATCCTGGGCCTTCAATGATAGGCTTGTTAATGGGCAAAAACTTCTCTCCCTAATAGCTGTGCAACTCCAGAAGACTTGATTAGGACTGCGACTCACTTGGCAGCTGCTCCTTCAAGAGGCTGACCTATAAAGCACTGGCTTTTTTGTGGTTGCCAGAGCAAAATGAGGTACAATTGATGGATTTGCTTTCTACAGTCATCTGGCTCTATTTTATAAGTACCCTTTAGAGATAACAATACATAATATATTGCTCAATGTATTCCCTTTGAGAAAGAAATCTAGGTCTCTCTCCTCCTCCTCCTCCTCCTCCTCCTCTTCCTCCTCCTTCTGCCATATCCGTCATCGGACGTTGGCGATCATGTTGGCAATCCTATTTTTATCAACATATGTCTATCTACCATCTTCAATTATAGAAATACCCTTCCTTCCTTCCTTCCTTCCTTCCTTCCTTCCTTCCTTCCTTCCTTCCTTCCTTCCTTCCTTCCTTCCTTCCTTCCTTCCTTCCTTCAATTTATAAAAAATTTAATTTATAAAATTTCTATGCCGCCCAACTCCCGAAGGACTCCTTCCTTCCTTCCTTCCTTCCTTCCTTCCTTCCTTCCTTCCTTCCTTCCTTTCTTCCTTCTTTCCCTCCTTCCTTTCTTCCCTTC